>PVKA01007081.1:38645-79824 GCA_004027165.1 Ctenomys sociabilis
TGTGTGTGTGCAGGGTCTCCCAATGCAGCTCAGACTCCTAACAATCCTCCTGATTTCTATCTCCTTAGTGCTAGGATTACGGGCATGCTCCACCATGACCGGACTCCAAGGCCAAATCAGTGAGACTTGGGGCAGGGCCAGTGTGGCATGCAGTGCCAGGGATCAAACCCTGGCCCATGCACTTACTTAAGCCAGTACTTTGTCCACTGAGCTATATCATTGGCCTAGTTTTCTATAAAAGTTTTGTATTCAAATAAAAGTAGGAGAAAACAGGCCAGCAAGATAGCTTAGTGGACTAAGCACCTGTTTAGGCAAATGCAGGGACCCAGGTTCGATCCCAGCAACACATGCCACACCAGCCCTGCCCCTGTACCACCAACACCTGGTGTGGTGGTACATGTCTGTAGTCACAGTACTGGGGAGGCTGAAAATGGGAGAATCACTATGAGCCTGAGATGCACAGTGAGACCCTGTACCAAATATGAAAATTAAAAAAATAATAATACAAGAAAATAATATCATGCAAATGCATTTGCTAGTGGGACCCTTGGTACTCTCAGTAGGTGTTTATTTCCTGAAAGGACCTGGAGGAGAGAGCTCTAGCTGCTCTCCACATCTCTTGTTTCCTTAGTAACTTCTATTTTCTTAGTAACTTTCAACTGGGCATAGTCCATCCAGAATACAGTGTGCCATACTTGTTCTCTCGAAGCTTGACATGCAAAGGAGTAAATGCTAGCTAATAAGAAGCATGTGAATTGTCCTCCCTTGTCTCCTTCGGGAGTGGGTGTTCTTCTGGCAGCTCCATAGCAGCATTAGACTACAGAATGATCTTGGCAGTGAAATGTGCATTCAATGAGACAAGTTGGTCTGGCTGCAAGCCTGTGGCATATGACAGATGAACGTACACTGACCTCACTCCTTCTATCCATAAAAGAAAAATACATTATTTTGTTCCAACCATAATTTTACTTATTGATTTATTGATATTTTCCTTGAACCTAAATTAGCCCCAGAAGAATAATCTACCCTGAGCTTAAGGAAGTCAACGTTGCATTAGATAGGGTTGAGAGTGAGGACTGGCTGGGAGGATTACTCCATGTAGGACCTTGTCCTTGACCACTTACTTAATTGAGCCAAGATTCAGTTGCCTCATTTTTTAATTTAAAAAAAAAATTTAAAGAGACTAAAAATAGTATTAAAAGCAAAAAAATTACAAGTGATACTGAATTTCATTTAACAATATAATATGAATTTTACAGTATTTGTTGTAATCCACAGTGTTGTCTTATAATTAATTATTAATATTATCAGATATATACATGAAAAATTAGAACAATAAAGAGAAGAAAGAAGTGTATAAGAAACTAAGAAGATAAAAAGGACAATTGAAAAAGGAAACAAAACAAATTAAACATTATCTACTATTTTCACTACACCAGCAATATCCACACTATCACTGTCCAAACCATCCTGCCTACATAAATAGGTAAATCTCTGTCCCCCTCTCCCTCTCCTGTCCTTCTCCTCAGCTCATCAACTCTTTCCTTTTGAAAAGTTCATTCCCTTTTCCCAGTATTTATTGTACCCTTCGTATTCCATTTTCCCTTTCAGGTTATCATACTAAGAAGACACACTGTTTGCACATGCAGGTCTGATTTATTTTACTGACGAGTATAGTCTCTAGTTGCATCCATTTACCAACAAAAGACTCAAATTTACCCTGTTTTACAGCTGAATGGTACTCCTTATTTAAACAAATATCACATCTTTTTTATCCATTCTTCAGTTTATGGGCATCTGGGTTGTTTCTGGGATTTATCTATGACAAATTGCACTGCTATAAACATGGGTGCATATATATGTATATATCACTGTGGTATGAAGTTTTCAGTTCTTGTGAAAAAAATACTCAGGAGGGGAATAGCTGGCTTGAATGGATCTCCAGTCCTAGCTTTTTAAGGAATCTCCACACTGATTTCCATAACGGCTGTACCAGTCCACACTCCTACCAACAGAGGAAAAAGGTTCCTTTTTTCACCACAGTCCCTCCAGCATTTGTTATTTGCTTACTTCTTGATATTAGTTGTTCTTTCTGGGAAGAGATAAAATATCAGTGTTTTTAATTTGAATTTCTTGAATAATCCATAATGTTGAACATTATTTACTTTCAATTTGTATTTCTTCATCTGTAAATTACATGTTCATCTCAGATGACCGTTTTGTGATTGGGTCTTTGAATTTGGGGGTTTTGATTTTATTTTAATTCATTATATGTTCTAGACAGGTGGCCTTTGTCAGAGGGATAGTCAGTTACAACTTTTTCCCAGTTTGTGGCTTTTCTTTTTACTCTGTCAGAAATTTCCTTTGAAGCACAGCAACTTTTAAAAAATATGAGGTCACGGTTTTTTGAAATATTTCCCATGCAATTTGATATTTGTTCATGGACTGTCTATCAACCCCTAGGTCTTTAAGATTTCTACCTACATTTTCCTCCAGAAGATTTAGTGTTTCTGTTTTAATATTAAATCTTGATCCATTTTGGCTAAAGTTTAGTGCATGGTGGTAGACATGGATGTAATTTTAGCCTTTGACATGTGGAAAGCCAGTTTTTCCAGCACTTTTTATTAAAGAGCCTATCTTTCCTCCAGTGAGCATGTTTGGTCCCTTTATCAAAGATAAGGTGGCAGAGGGTAAGGATCTGTGTATCCTGATGTGTTCTGTCCTACCTGGGAGAAAGGCAGCAGGACTGAGGAAATAATGGACAAGAAGACAAAAGCAAGGTTATGTCGTGACTTGTCTGCCTGGTTGGTAAGACAAACCCCCAAGCAATAGTATGAACATTTACTTATGCCTTTGCAAAATTAGTAAAAACATGACACAAGGTTGCCCAGTGACAAACAGCCCACATTAACCAGCGGGGATGCTTATTTCAGGACTGACGTAGCTTGTCTCCTTTCAGCACTGAGGCCTCATCTCGCACACATTTGGCCAATTGTTTAGCTTCCATGGCTCCCAACATACCCCCTTTTTTATTTTGCTGTGTCAGAGATGGGTGTTCCAATGTAATTAGAGAAGCTGTGTTTGGAGAACTCTTTAGAATTCTTTCCAAATGTGAAGCCAGCCCAACAATTTTAGGACTTGAATTCAGCAATGTAACCCTATATGGTCCAATAGTCCATAGTATTTGTGAGTTATCAGTACAGCTGGTAATTGTCCGAAGTTGTAAGTTACTTGAGCCTTTTATAGTTTAGCATATTAATATGGCATTACTTTTCACATTTTGTGGTTATACTTTTCTGCTGGTGGTTGAAGCCAAGTTAAAGAAGACCTGTATAAATATAAATTTAACTTTTGCTACCTGACAAAATATCTCCAGGATTTATCTTGGAATCATGTACAGCACCTATTAGGTCTCCTGTCAGTGTCAGCCATCTAGACAAGTCATGACCATTGCTTGACCAATTTGCCTTCTGTGAAAGCCTGAGACATTTCTTTCTCTCTAGGTGACTCTTCTTAGGCATCTGTACACCATCAAGCACTTTCCTCTGTGGTCCCATTATCTCCTTGATCAGAAAATCAGGGACTCAGCTGAGTCACAGCATGTCATAGCGGAGGTGATCTTATGTTCTGAGCCCTCACTGACCTGGAAGGGCTAGGGCCAAAATATTGGTTAACCTTTTAGCCCATCTATCTCTAATATTTTTGTCTCCAAATTTTATTTATTAAATATTCAGAAGCTTAATGTAACAAAGGCAGTAAGCTTAATATTACTGTCTGAATGTCACACACCTTAAACATAAAATAGAACTGTTATTTTCCAACAACCATGGATATTCTAATATTTAAATCCCTATAAAATGTTAAAAGACAACAATTACATATTTTTATACAGAAATTTCAAAATTAAAACCATATACAACATTGTAGTAGGTCAATCCTGATGATATTTTGTGACATACTTAAATTTTAATTTTAGTATAACACTTTTAACCAATCATTTCTATTTAATACATAAGACAATTTTACCTAATTAGTCATTGTCAATGGCATATACATCACAAGTTTTTTATTGAAAGCACAGGTTTGAATCTGAAAGCAAGTCTTATCCCAGTGAGAAATCTTTGTACATTTTAGAAGACCTATACACTTGGAATCATGAATGCACTTAATACAGCATAAATAATAATGAATCACCATATACATGAAAACTGTTGTTTCTTAATTTAATTTTATACCAAAACATTTTTAAAGAGAAAACTGTATCATGATTATTTTCTGAAAAACTTTATCTTTTACCTAATGACCCATTTATTGAGGGTGTCTCCTAAGTGACTACTGAGCTTATTGGGAAGTCCTCATTAATGAGCAAAAGATTGGTCATACCTCTTATTCATCAACTGAACTCTCTAATAATTTCTCCCCAATGTAAAGAATTTTTCTTAATTATCTCAAACTTTTGATAAATGGCATATAAACCGAATTTTTTATCACCTAGACCAGCTGGTAACTTAGGAGAAAACATGCTTTTAAGTCGGTATCCTAAATTGCATTATGAACAAATGATCAAACAAGGAAAAGGAGGAACAGTTGTTCACAGAACGACGCACAAATAATAAGCATACACAGAACACACAAACATCTTCACAAAATCAGAGTGCACTAAGATTTATTGTTCACCAAACTGAATTATAGTAACTCTATTACATTTTTTAGAAATTTATAATTATAAGAAGACTTTTAGAAGACTATAATTATAAGAAGATTTTATTTTTCAATTAGCAAAGATCTATCATAAAAATTTGGAAGGAATAAAATTATTTATAATTAACATGCATATTTTATATTTTTGTACTTTTTTGTTTTAATGCTGGTAAAATTTAACTCCATTACTTTTATATATTTTATCACCTATTTGGAACTTAGATTTTCATTTTGTCAGTTTCTCCAATAGGCCGCTGGTTGGATCTGGCCTCATCACAGTTAACTTCTTCTCCAGATCTGACTTAATGGTGTAGCTTGACAGTGCACTCTGTATCCACATAGGCCATTTAGCATTTCCTGGAAATGCACAAGCACACCCTCTGTCCCAGGTTAGTAGTGGACTGGTTCCCTTCCATCATCCAATATGGAAATCTCTCCAAAGGACCCTTTCTAGCCAATTTTCCCTTGCTTGCTGAAATTCTTTCTGTTGCTGTGCTTCCATCTTTTATAGAATTAAAAAAATTGATGGTGGATATAGACAAAGCTGGTGGGATTGATTTCCCCCCTTTTGTGATTTAATTTTAATGATAAACCTGTATCCCATATTTTTGGATAGGAAGTCACACATTTGCTCACTTAATTTATTATGACCTATCTGTGAAAAAAGAAAAATTAATTTAACTTATCCTAAGGATAATGATAGTCAAAAACACCAGAAAATTTAGCCCCAAATCTAGATGGAGCCAATTAATATTACCAAGTAAAGTCTGAAAATCGTGAATGGTTCATCTGAACAGTTTGTGCACGATATATCTTTGCTAGATAGGCTGACCCAAGCATGAAGAAGTAAGCTATCATAGATGTACCCCTATGGAAGACATCACCAGGCCTTTTATTATATAAATGGAATATCAGAATCAAGCTAAAGTTTAAACTGCACTGCCTTTAGATTGAGCTCTAAACCTCTATATTTGTAAAATAACAAAGTTTTTCATATAAATTTTAATTTAAGAATGTAAAAGAAGTAGTGAAAATTATTAGGAATTAAAGGAATTTTAGGTAATCTTTTAAAATATTCCCATTATTATAAATCTTAGGAAGTATGATTTTTAAAGCAAACTTTTTATTAAAAACTAATTAATTAATTGTTTGGTGCTGGGTCTTACTGTGTGGGTTGTGCTGGGCAGGCGTGTGGTACTGGCCATTGAACCTGGATCTCTGTGCTTGCCAGGCAGATGCTTAGACCATTGAGCTTACTCCCAAGCAATAAGCTTCACCTTGGACAACTTTCACCACCAAGAAAAATCTCTGAAAGCTGTCAGGATTCTCAAGCGCACTGCAAATCTGCAAGAGGATGACATCATTTCACACACTTTTGCCTGACACATCATTGGCTTCTTATATGTCGAGAATGCAACAGAGCACCTCTGAGAACATGTTACGCAATCTTTTAGAAGTGTGGTCTGTGTTCCAATTAGATCTTCAGCTTTAGCATTTTTTAAAATGTATTTAAGACAGTGTCTGCAGGGTCTACAGGGTCTCACTGCACAGATTGGGCTCATAGTGATCCCCCTGTTTTCAACCTCCCAAGAGCTGGGATTCCAGGTGCGCACCACCACACCCATCTCATTAGCTGTCTCAGCGTGCCCTGGGGGTCGGAGCCGGCACAGCGTGCTTGGGATTGAACCCTGGTCCTCGTACCTGCCTAAGCAGGAGCTTTAGTCCATTGTGTTATCTAGATGGCCCTTAGATCTCTAACTTTAAGACAATAGGGATAAAAAAATGGAAATCAAGTCCAAAAGTCAATGGCAGAGCAGTAGTACAATTCTTCCTTGCCGCGTTCCGCAACCCGAAGGTTTGCACCCGATTTTGTCCTGGAGGTGAGCAGGCGAACTTCCAGGGCCAAGATGATACCAGACTGGTCATTAGCTGGGGTGTCTTCTGCTAAGACTACCACCTCCAGGCTGTGTAATTTGGGAAAAATTACACATTTTCCAGAAATTCTATGTTACCTCTGGTATGACAGAAGAATAATTAGTCTAACAACTTCCCAAGAAACACAGTAACTCTAAAATTCTCTTTCTTTGGCTGGGGATATAGCTCTGCGGTGTAAATGCTGGCCTGGCAAGCTCAAGGCCCCGAGTTCCATCCCAGGTACCGCAAAATGAGTAAGTAAGTAAACAAATAAATAAAATTCTCTTACTTGATTTGAGTTTGGAGAACTGACAATGTAAAACCGTGACAGTGAGGACTAAATGGCTCTGGTTTACATGCAGCAGTTTGACCCTTTATAATCAGTGTCCCTAGGCACGCTCTCCATCCCCACAAGCAACTGTCTCTGCCTTGTTTTGTTGCTATTGCTTTTCTTTTAATCTCTGTATTATCACTACTATTAGTAGAATAATGGCTTCATACATTAGTAGGACTTTTTTCTATTTCTTATTTTTAAATCTTATTTATTTATTTATTTGGTACAGGGTCTTGTTTCACAGCTTGGAGTTGGAGTGATCCTCCTGACTCAGACCTACCAGTGCTGGAATTATAGGCATGCACCACTATGCGTGTTCTCAGTGGCCAGCAGCCCAGGCCCGGGGTTCCTGGAGCTGGCGCGGCACGTGGTGCCAGGGATCAAGCCAGATCCTTGACCTTGCCAGGCAGGAGCTTAGACAGCCATGCCATCTCACCGGCCCTCCATTTCTCATCATTTATTTCCCACCTTCTCCTTTGCTAGTTGTGAGGTAGAAGGCCAAGGCAGACACATTGCACTGAATTTATTCCGTTAATGCAAAGGGGGACTGGCAGAAGGGCTCCCCATCGGCCGTCACTGTTGAAGTCTATTGACATCCAGACTCCTACCCTTTCTTCACGATTGCTTTCACTGACATTTTAAGATATTTTCTTCTATGTGGCCCACTTCTTGATTTAGGTCTCTCAACTTTAATTTGCACAGGGACTGTGATCTCTATATATCCGGAGCCAGAGCCTTTTATTTCCTTTCAGCCTTGGGGCTTCCTTTTTCACCTTTAAAGCAACTCATTACCTGGGAAAGCCAGGTAATGTAGGGAAGCCCCTCATAAAGCAAAACTTCAAACCTCCTCGGATGAAATTTAACTCACCAAGAGAAGTATAAAGTCTTAAAACTATGTCAAAGGTTTAATAATTCTTTCTTTAAATACCTTTTTCTTACAGATTAGTTCATATCTTCCCAGAGAAGGATAAGAAAATATTTTAGGTTGTAGACACATTCATCAATTCCTTAAGGATGAATAAAGGAGTATAGCTATAAAATACTTACCGGATAACTTAATAATGTCAAATAACTTAGCTAATGTATCTTAAGTGGAAAAAGTATTCCTTTTACATGGCAACATTAATTTTTTCTATAAGATATTGATGAAACTATAACTTTTGCCATATTTTGTGATAGTCCTTGTTCGATTTAAAGATGGACATGATAAATAAAAGTCTTTGACCTCAAACTTCACAACACAGTAAGTGGAAGACCAGAGTACCTACAATGTGCATTGTAAGTCAACTGAGGAAAAACAGGCGGAGAAATATAATTGGAAGATGCTACAATAGTAAAAGGAAATAGCTCCCTTTTTAGGCTATTTTGGACCCAGGTTGGAGGAAGGATAATGCTAGGTGAGTCCTAAACGATGGATAAGAATCCTTCATGTCCAAAAATGAGTGGGAATAGGTAATCATAGAACTCAGGGGTAAGGTGGGATTAGTGTGAGCAGGCTCCCAGGTTCAATTCTAAAGGATAAATAAAAGAAGAAGGAAAGAAAGAGTGGGAAAAGGATGTATCACTTTATAGGAATAGATATTAACCAGGGAAGATTGCACATTTGGAGAAGGAGCTGGTGGCTGTGCAAAGCTTGAATGGAGGCAAGTGGGAGGCCTGGAAACATGTAAACAATGAGGACGGGCAGCCTGTAAGGAATGCTGATTAGTGAGGAAGACGGGGGGAGAGCGCACTCGGGGTAATCAATAGATACAGTGGATTGAAAGATAACTGTTTTCCCATGTTGAGAACAGAAATGTTCCCATTGGAGAGGACAGAAATATTTTTAGACATGATACTAAATATGTAAGTGCAAACACAGAAAGATGAATAGATATATCTACAGGAGAAGAGAAATTTATAGGCTGAAGCATAGACTTTAGTGTCACTGGCATACAGACTTAAAGCTGTGGGGTTAATGGCATCACCAAAGAAAAAGTGTAGCTGAAGATCCAAGCTGGTATCTTGGAAATATTTAAGGAGGGGATGGCTATTTGGACAAAGAAATTTTAGAGGATTGACTTATGGCTTAGACTTAAAAATGTCCTTCAAAATTCTCATGTGCTCACAGGTGGAGCTATTGAGAATTGATGGACCACGTGGTACTATAGTCACCAGTTGTCTTAGTTACTCTTCTCTCACTGCTGGGGCAAATACTCAGTACCCAAAATGAAGGAAGGAAAGATTTATTTAGCTCACAGTTACTGTGGGTTTCAGTCCATATTCAGCTGGCTCCCAGGCAGAAGGGCACATGGCAGAGAGCAGCAGTTCATGGGGGCCAAACAGCAACAATGACAAAGAGCAATCGCTACAGGAAGTCTGTCTCTCTGTCCCTCTTCTATATTACATTCAGGTTCTCTGCCCCAGGGTGGGATGTAGTACTCACACCCATAATTTCAGCAGTACTGAGACCCATAATCCCAGCCTTGGATCATACATAATCCCAGTGAATCATGAGTCAATCACAAACTCTAGAAGTCCCCACCCCATGAGTACATGAGGCTTTAGGGGGACAACTAGACACAAACCAAAACACCAGTCCACTGATGAGATCATGGATGTCTGTGCTCCTGGAAGAGGGCCCTTCTGGAAAGAGGTGGGCCACTGTGGGAGTGGCTTTGGAGGGTGCGGTTCCCACTCCAGCACAGCCCCTGCCTCTGCACTTCCTGCTTGCCATGGGTTGGCCAGCTTCTGTCCCTGTACCCTTTCCCCAAGCCATTTCCACAGGGAGCAGGCTGAACTTGGGCTGAGTCCTCTGGTGAGCCAGATCAAACATTTCCTTCTGTTACGTGTAAGAGCCGGGCATTGTGCTGCATCAGTGGGAAAGCTGACTGACACTCTGGTCTGTTTCCTTCCCCTTCTAAGTGAAACCCAAGAACATGTCTGGAACACGGACAAGGTGACCCTACTGCAAAATGAATGTGTTTCCTATCTGAGGACACTGGTTTGTGATGGTGACTGCAAAGAACACAAAATACTTACCTACTCCATATGACAAGAGACAGATCTACTCTTTCAAGATAAAAACAAGTCTCTGTCCTCTCTTTTTGTAGTTCTTTCTTCCATCCAGGTGACCATGGGACCAAAGAGGTCACTATTTTCAGTGTTCTTTTGATACCACAGAAAGGCAGAAGGGCACTCGTAACAACAGATGTAACAACAGATGTTATCCTCAGCCTAATGTGGAAACACAGTGGCCTGATGTGTGCTCCCCTGGAGAGCTGGGAGTTACTACTTTGAAACACTATCTGTTTCTGGAAAAGTCAGAGTGACACAAGATTCTGTTCAAGTTATAAAAAATATAAATATCACATGGCTGTGGATACAAACTAAGTGTTCTGGGCTTGGCAATTCCTAGGAAATAAAAGATTATTCCTATGAATAAAGCAAATATAAGGAAGGTACAAATTTTTCATCTATTTAAACCTCAACATATGCTTTGCACAGAATTTGTCTTATTTTATGGGAATAAGTAACAAACTAAAACTCAACAGAAGTCTCCCAAAGGTTTCATGATTAGTCAGGGCAGAAAAACGAGATTCAGACATTAATCAATACAAATGCAATAATGGCAAAATTTTGAAAAATAATTTATGGATAATTAGTGAATATTTACATTCTCAATATAGATTTCCGAATCTCCATAGTTGGTTTTTCACTACTGGAGTATCAAACTCAGGAACTTTCTGAGTGTAGCCATTGAGCTGTATTCCTAGCCCTCTTGGTCTTTTATTTTTAAAAACCACCTAAGTTTTCAGGGACGATTCACACTTGAGATTTTCCTGGATCAGCTTCCCTAGGTGTTGGAATTCTCCATAATTCTTTTCTTTAATGTATTTAGTACAGGGTCTACAGGGTCTCACTACACAGATAAGACTCATGGTGATCCTCCTGTGCTCAGCCTCCCAAGTGCTGGGATTACAGGCTTGTGACACCACACCTGGTCTCATTCACCATCTCAGAGTGTTCCAAGGGCAGGGCTGGCACAGCAGGCTAGGAGTCAAACCCCTGGCCCCTGTGTCTGCCTAAGCAGGTGCTTTAATCCACTGAGCTATCTGGCCAGCCTTCTCCTTAATTCTTTTGCAAATTCGGTTCTGACCTTTTCTTCCAAAGTGTTCATAGGTTAGCAAGTGACATTTGCACAGTGGAGATGCTGGTGCCCTGTAGCCCTTTCGCTCCTCTTCTGGTCCACTGAGTAAAATGGAACAGAGTCCAGGAAAATACTTCTACCCTCGAATACAGTCAGGCTGATGAAGGCATAAGGGCCAGAAATGAAGAAAGTGCGGCCAAAAAATGAAGTTAAGTCAAAGGGGATTATGGGAATGTAATAAAAATTGAACTAGAATAATTCTAATCTTTTAAAATATATATATACATATTTACTGTCTGTGAAAATTTGGTGTGTTTGATAGCTCAGATAAATATTTATGTACTGTGTATTATGCATTTGAATTTAATATAAAATCAGTTTTAAAATATTCCCTGTTGCAGTGTAGCTGACAAGTTGAATACTGGATAAGATTGCTACTTGAAGGCAAACTGTTCTACTGATTTGCTTAGGTAAAATGGCATATGCATCTTCCAAACCCCTAACATCAAATATATATCTACTTGTTATCAAGTCCAGGTGAAAAGATTTCCACTTTTAAATTACTCTTCTTCAAAGGAGCCAGAAAGAATTACTATAAAGCCAGGAAATATTATAGCCACTGTATTTGGAAATGTTCTCTTTCTCTAAAATGATAATACCTTTATAAGACATGAACCTTTGCCCTTTTAGACCTGCTTTAACATAAAAAATGATTTCACCTGAGTTTCCTTCATTAAATTCTCTGTTTCATAGAGGAGGAAACTGAGTCAGCTCTCTAAAATTACAAACCAGGGTGAATGGGTGAATGGGTCTAGGGTCAGTCCTCTCTCTAAGCCAGAGGTTCTCTGTCATATATGGATTTTTTCTGGTAATTCAAATATGTTATTGCAAAGTATAGGATTTATGGCAAATTCAGGCAGCAGTTTTACTGTCAACACTAAACTTTGTTAAAGTTACTACCTCATAATTCAAAAGCAATTTTTCATATTGCAATTGAAAGTGAAATTAACATTTTAAATAAAACCTACCAAGACAAGAAAAGCCTGAAAATATGACATTGCTTCCTTTGTATGACCCATGCCATTTAACTGATGACCCTGAAATATAATGTGAGATCTTTAGACTTCCCTTAGCAACCCATGGTGTCACCCAGCCCTCCAATGACAGTACACCAAATCTGCCTTTGCACCTCCCTACTGTTCTCCTTGTAAAAGTATCCCAAACCCCACAGGGTTCCTGTTCTTTGGGAGAGAATCCAGTCAGGCCCCTGGGTACCATAAACTGCTTTCTAAACCATTTTGGTGCCATTTCTTCCTGTGTTTGATGTGTGTTCTGTAACAAACAGAAAAAGTAATAACTAATAATAATTTCAAGATAATTTTTGCATCATCTTCTCTTTAAATTGGAAAATGAATGGAAGGGAGAAAAGTATGAATGAAGAAAGGAATGCAGGAAGAAGGAAGAAAGTGAAGCAGGGAGAGAGGGAAAGAGGGAGGAAAGAAAAGAGGGAAGGAAAGAAGGGAGCGGGCACGAGACCCAAGAAGGAAAGAATGTGAACCTGTTCAATTGTGTTGTTTCATCAGTTCTGAATACAAATCGCCTAGAAGGTGGACAGCCCTTTCTCCCCTGTTTGTGAGGGAAGACAGTGTAATTTGCAGCCGCTTGGCCATGAGAACTAGCAGCTGCTTCTCTAGCAGGCTCGCCCTCAGCATCATTGTCTGCACAGTGCCTTGAAATTATTTTCAGATGTAATCTAAGTATTTATTTCATTATTTATAGACACTGCATGTATGACATGCAAATAAGTGTTCTCCAGGTCACCAATTCTATAATAAAAGAATGATTCCACCAGCAAAGCACTTCCAAAGCAGTAGAGGTCTTGAGAAATAGTATGCTTGCTTATCAAACTCATCCTGCTTATAAACTAAGAAACAGTTGCAGCATAGTAATTATTCAACATGCACAACTACTTTCACTCTGCAAACCGAGCGTAGTTTCGGTATGAGGAGCCCTCTCTGAACACCCCATAGCTTTTCTATGCTAATTTCGCCATCTTACAAAATTACTGAATTGGTAATACAGAGGACTAACTCCTATTTCATAACTTGAAATCTTTAGCCTATAATTTTTTTTATGGCATAGATTATTATCATCCCCAATCACCACTCCTTGTAAAGTATATTGTTAAAATGCTGTTCTTTCAGGCACAATATATAATTGTGGGGAAAATTACAAGGAATGGATTATAGTTTAATTCCTCACTTAGCATGTTCACTACATTTTCCACGTGTAAGGAAAAAGATATTTCCATTTATTAAACAAGGTTTTGTTCTCCTGGTGTGGTAGTTGACAAATTTTGTCAACGCAGCCGAATCGGCCGGCAGTTGTGGGTGTGGGGCGCCACGCCGGGGCACTCCTGGGCCGGCACTAGAGTTCTGTTGGTTCAACCCCAGAGTGTGACGGGGCCTGCCCTGGGCTGAGTTGGTTCCACCCTAGGGCCGTGGGCCGCCTTAGAGTGGCTCAGCACAAAAAGTGTATATAAAGGAGTTAGGGAGGGCTTCCTGCCGTCCTGCCCTGCTTCCTTGGAGGAGTCCACGTCCTTGGAGAGTGGGAGTCCCAGCCGTGGAGCGCAGGTCCCCGCAGTCAGCACAGAAGGGAGAGAGAGGCTTGATGGATTGCCGCTCCTCCTCTGCTCTTCCTTGTTTTCTGCCGCCATGAGCTGTATTGGAGCCAGCGGAGCATGAACTGAAACCTCCACAAACTGTGAGCTAAATAAACCTTTCCTTCCTTCATTTTGAGTGTTGCGTATTTGTCCCAGCAATGACTAAAAAATAGCTAAGACATGTGGCCACACAATGGTATAACTAAAAGTAGAAAAACAATGACAGACTTGAAACAAACTAATATTCAGGTGGGCACAATAATTTAGGAAATTCACTTGTTTATGCCTTGGTTCATCAGATGCTTATTAGCGTTTATTCCTTCAAGAAAACTGGGTTTGGCCTCTCTGGTGCCGGGCAATTTCAGCTTTCTGTTCTATGGGCAGAGTTGGCTTCAGAATCCTGCCAGGCTCTGATTCTCTCAGCCACCCCTTCTTTTCCGTGCAGTAGTCATGCATAAAATACTTAATCATCCGGATAATTGGAGGGCACAACAGCTGCCCTATGAGCTCGCAAGCATTAAGTGAGACACGTCTGTGAAACACCCAGCAGAGTTTCTAGATTCAACAGTCCATGGGATTTTTGTGTTGAAACAGGTGAGCAGAATGTTTTCATTATGGTAAAACCCCCTTCATTTAACTTTTTCTCTACCAGAAAATGAGGTACACAGATGATGTAGTTTTTTAGGGAAACTGAAACACTTTGTCTAGCAAATCAACCTAATAAAGCCAGCCACAGGTGAGGATATTTATAAAAGTATTTTGTGTAAAACTCTGTGCTGAAACAGATTAGAAATCTCCAGGTGCTTATTTTGTAATGACAAATAAATAGCAATGGTTCATTTTTGTGTCAAAATACTTCTGATAAGTCAGCTTCACTGGATTAAAAAGTGCCTAGGAGATTAGTCAAGCACACTGCCTGGCATGTCTGCATTGTGCTTCCAGAAATGCCTGACAGGCAAGCAGCAGAGGGAGCTGGGAAGCCCCACCCTCGTTGTGGATGCTGCCAACCAGCAGGTTTATGACCTGGATGGGAAAGGGAAAGAAGAAAGATGTGCCCTGCCTTTGAAAAGCTCCACACTCCATCTTTTGCTCCTGTCATCAGCTGTGGACTTCAGACTCCAGCTTCTTCAGCCTTTCTTTGTGAACTAGTGCTAGTGACTCTCGAGGAAGCTCCTGGACCTTTAGTCTCAGATGGGCATTTTCTCTTGTTCTGTTCCCTGGCTGCCATTGCTCCACCATGCTTCTGCTGAAATGTTCCTTCCTTGGAGTGAGATCCCCATGGACTGAATCCCCTGGAACCATGAACAGAATCAAACCCTTCATCCTTCAAGGTGTGTATGCTGGGTCTTCTATCTGAGCAATGGGAGACTAATGAATGTACATACTATGATAGTTAATTTTATGTTGAAGAAATATTGGTAAATTTTCCATCTCTCTTCTTCCGCGGGACATCCCTCTTACTCTACCTTCAGCTAGTGGAGCCCCTAGTTCTCTGGTCTCGGTTTTGGGAACTTAGGCTGTAAGTTCTCCTGGTTCTCAGGTGTTCTCATTAGAAATGGGTTAAGCCACCAGCTCTCCTGTCTTCTAGCTTGCAGGTGGAGGTCAGTGGATGGCTAAACAGCTATAATCTTGTGAGCTAATCTTCTATTGGTTGTTTCTCTGAAATAACTTGATTAATATGTCTATAATAAGACTAGATAGTTTTAAAACATATTTTTACACAAAAACTATTAACTAGGGCCTGCCAGATACCTCAGTGCATTAAAGTGCCTGCATGCGCAGATGCAGGAACTGGGTTTGACACCCAGAATCCTGTGCCAATCCTGCCCCTGGGGTGCGCTGAGACAACAATTGACACTGGGCATGGTGGCATGTGCTGGCAATCTCAGGGCTTGGGAGGCTGAAAACAGGAGGACCAGTGTGAGTCCAGTCTGTGTAGTGGGACCCTATAGACCCTTGTATTAAATACATTACAAAAAATTAAAAAATACAATTACCTAGGAATAAATAGACTCACAAACCAAATGATAGAATAACATAGCTAGTATTTTAGAAGGTTTGTTACACTACTGGGTCCTTGTTAATCATAGCAACACATTCTCTTCAAAAAGAAACTACAGTGTTATGCATTTTTATAATAATCACCCCAGTACAATTCTTTATAATTTTTATTCATTTTGCTGGCTTTAAAAATATGTAATTGGTACTGCATATCCATGCATTTCAATGATGATAAGGAATTATGTGTGATTCCTTGATATATATCTTGAAAGACAATCTCTAGATAATCTTTGCAAAGATGCAATTATATATAGCACAATTGTTCTATAGTGGGTTGCTTTTGAAAATGTCAGCTTTTTATGTATTGTTAATTCTAATTCTTTATTTATTGTCTTCTGAACACATGAAGATTTTCCCAGTGTGTACATCTTGGAACAGAATTATGCCTGCTCAAACTCGCTGCACACGGCTGGTGAGGTAGCTCAGTGGACTGAGTCCCTGCGTAGGCAAGTGCAGGGACCAGGTTTGATCCCCAGGGTGTGCTGAGCAGGTGACCCAGTCCAGCGTGGTGGCAGACACCTGTAATCCCAGCACTAAGGAGGCTATAAACAGGAAGATCACCACGAGTCTGCGATGCACAGTGAGACCCTGTACTAAATAAATAAATAAATACACTTTTTGCACCTTGGAAAAATCTCTTTCAAAGCATTGGTAGCATGCTTCTCAGAATACTGTGTCTTAAAACAGTGTGTCATTTAGAAGTCAGTATCACTGTTAGCACTGCTAACTTTTCATATAGTCAAGAGTAACTTGTGTACCTCTTCCACAAAGCTAGTCTTAGTATTTTTGTTAATTTCATTTGTTTTTTATTGATGATTTGAGCAATGATACTCTTTTATTTTATTTTATGATTTTATCATAATAAAACAATAGTAGGATAATAAAAGTTGATACGTGACATGTTGTCATCTTTAAAGTAGTTACTCAGAATACAAGATAGGGGCATAAAAAATTCTCCAATGAATATTAGCACAAACTTCCTTCTCAGCCCACTGAAGGACACTCATGGCATGATTGACTTGCATTTATTCCTTTTTCCCTTTTGTCCTTTCCTTTTCACCAATTCTAGTTCCCTTTTCCTTTTGGACAATTTCTTTCTTTTTCACAGTATGCACTGTGTATTTTAGACCTTCTTTACTCTTTCAGCTTCTCATAGCAGAGAGACAATGTGATGTCTACACCTGTGAATCTGATTTATTCCACTTATGAGTATGGTCTCAAGTGACATCTACTTATAAAAGTCTCAACTTTATGCTTCTTTGTAATTGAGTAGCACTCCATTGAATAAAAATGACACTTTTTTATCCATTTCTCATTTGATGAGTACTTGGGTTATTTCTAAATGTTAGCTATGGCAAATTGCACTTTTTCCAATTCTTTATATATTCTAAATAAAAGTCCTTTGAGAGACAATTACTTAATATTTTTTCATACTCTGTGGGTTATCTTTTAACTCTATTGATCATTTTTTAATGTACAACCTCTTTAATAAACTGAGATTCCAGTTGTTGATTTTTTGAAGTACTTCCAGTGCAGTTGTGATTTTACTCATAAATTCTTTGCCTACCCCTATGTCTTCAAAATTTCAACCTATTTTCTCTTCACTAGATTCAATATTTATTTTTTAATATTTAGATCTTTGATAAATCATGGTGATGGACATGGGCCTAGCTTTAGTGTTCTGCACACAATGAGTCAGCTTTCCCAGTGGTTTATTCATCACAGATGACCATTTTCGGACTGGGTGTTTGAATTTTGAGAGCTTTATCTCCTTTCAGTTCTTTATTTATTCTATATAGAGGTCCTTTGTCTAAAGGACAGCTGGCTAAGACTTTTTTCCCATTTTGTGGGTTATCTTTTTACTCAGTTGGTGGTTTATTTAGATGTGTGAAACTCTTCAGCAGGATGAGATCTAAGTTATTGATCCTTTGAAGTATTTCCTGTGCAGTTTGGTTTTTGTTCATGCACTCTCTGCCTGCTATCATGTCTTCAACATGTCCACCTAATTGCTCTTCCAGTAGGATTAGTGTTTCCATTTTAATGTTTAAATATTTACTCCATTTTTACTCTAGTTTAGTGCTTAGTGATACACATGCATCTCGTTCTAGTTTCTGGCATATGGAAAGCCAGTTGTTTAAGCACCATTTGTCGAAGAGGCTGTCTTTCTTCCAGGGAGTGTGTTTGGCCCCTTTGTCAAAGATCATATGGCTGACTGTATTTGTACTTGTGTCTTCATCTTCTAATCTGTTTCATTGATCCTCACATCTATTGTTTTTGCTGGTGTTTGATTTTTATCACAGTGACTTTGTAGTATAATTTCAAGCTAGGAATTGTGATGCCTCCTGCCTTGCCTTTGTTGCCCAAGATGGTTTTTACTATTCTAAGTCTCTTCTTTTTCCAATAAAGTTTTAGAATATTTTCCTTAGATCTGTGAGGTATGCTATTGTTATTTTGATCAGGATTGCAATAAATCTTTTAACAATTTTGGGCTTATGAACATTTTCACTATGTTGGTTCTTTCTATCCATCAATAAGAGATGCTTTTCCATTTTTGATATCTTCTTCACTCTTTTTCAGAGTACTATAATTTTCAATATTCAGATATTTTACTTCCTTTGTTAGCTTGATTCCTAGGCATGTCATTGTTTGGATGTCACTGTGTTTTCCCTAATATTTCTCTCAGTAAGCTTGTTGTTTATTTACTGGGATGATATTGATTTTTGAATGTGACCTTTGTATCCAGCTGTGCTGCTGAACTTGTTATCATATTTATAAGTTTTATCATGGTGTTTTGGGGGTCTGCTATGTAGAATATCATGTTATGCACGAATAGTGAGGATTTTACTTATCTTCTTATTCCTTTTATTTCTCTTTCTTATTTAATATTCTTGCTAGTATTTCCAGAACTATGGTGAGTAGGAATGATGATAGTGCACATACTCGTCTTATTTCTGATTTTAGAGTGAATACTTTCAGCTTTTGTCTAGTTAGGCTGATGGTGGTATTGTTTTCTCATAGATGGCTTTTATCATATTAAGGTAAAAACCACCTATTCTGGCTTTCTTTAAGGTTTTTATCATGAATGGATCCTGTTTTTTGCCAAAAACGTTTTCTGCATCTATTCAAATGGTCATGTAACTTTTGGTTTTGTTTGCTTTTTGCTGATGTTGTGTGCTACATTCATTGATTTTTGCATGTTGAATCATGCCTATATCCTTGGGATGAAATCCTATTTTGTTATTTTATAAAATATTCTCAGTGATTCTGCTTGCTAGTATTTTATTGAAGATTTCCTTTGCGGCTCTCTTTGCGACAGAAGTTGGTCTGGAGTTCTCTACTATGGTTGGATCTTTCTTTGGTTTTGATAGCAAGATAATACTTGCCCCCAGAAATGTGCTAGAGAATATTGCTTCCCTTTTAATTTCATTAGTTGTTGAAGAGTATTTGCATTAAATCTCTAAATTAATTTTAGAATTCAGCCATCTATTGAGACCTGAGCTTTTTTTTGTTGGTAAGTTTTTAATTACATTATTAATTTCATTGACCTATATTGGGTTTTTCACAGTTTTTATATCTTTTTTTATTGAGCTTTGATAATTCATACTATCTATGAACCTATCCCTTATTTCTGTGTTTTTCATCATATCAGAGTAAAGATTTTCAAAGTACATATTGATAATCTGCTTTTCCATAGCATCTGCAAGTTTGGTTCACATGCAATTGAAAATTTTCTATTTTTTCCTTCTATTTCATGATCTTCAGGATGTCTTGTGATGGTCAAAAGTTCTTAATTTTAATTAACTTTATTGAGAAACAAATAGCAATGAGATAAAACTGTTTCAAAACTGATTAGTAGGACAGTTTCAAAAATTAATACACTGCATATTGTTGTCTTCATAGTGGTTATTCATAGTACAAGATGCAGACATGATACCTTGTCCAAACACTAATAGTATATCTTCTCATTGAATTAAGAGGAAGTAGCTGTATATCTATCATAAGTATTTTGCATATACACATACAAAATGGCCATTCATTTGTATCCCCTTTCTTCTGTTTAGTTTTGTCAGAGATGCGTATTCCCTTGTCAAGTAAATATTGTATGTGTGAAAATTCAGCAAAATAATCCAATATAGTCCAATAGTTCATAATAGCAGTAGGTTATCCATAGGACTGCCCCTGTCAAAAGTTGTTGACTTGAGCCTTTTACAGCTCAGCAAATTAATATGGCTTTACTTTTTATACCTTGTTTTCATGCTTTTCTGTTGTGTAGTTAAGGCCAAGATAAATTTTTATTTTGTTCTTTACATTCTGTAGGGATTTAAAGTTTAACATATTGATACATGATGGAAAATACCTGTTCCATGTTATATCTAAGATGTTAATTTAAATTTGATAACATATTTTTATCAGCATTCACATTTGATTTTCACTATCTGGTTCCTCTATAATAAGCTGTTCTCTGCAGTGAAATCTATTCTATTCCTGTCCTATAAGCCTAATGATATCCAGGAATAAAGCTCAAATACAAGTTATTTTCTTAATTTTTATCATTTAAAAATTTGTTTAATACCAATCAAGGTTTCTAATTCCCTTTTAGTTTTCAGTTGCCTGAATGATGCAAAGGTAGTCTGACACCAGTGATCTCAGAACAGTGTACGGAAAAATCTCACTCTTTTGTATTGATCTACACCACTTACTATCAGAAATTAAATTAAAATTCTATGTATAAATGTGATAATTTCTGAAACTTCTATTCTGTTAACTAAAATACTACCCTTAGGGCCAGCCAAAGAGCTCAGCAGATGAAAGCACTTGCAAGCAGGTGCAGGGGCCAGGGGTTCGATCCCCCAGCCTGCTGTGCTGGCCCTGCCCCCGGCGCCCACTGAGAGGGCAATTGAGACTGGGCATGGTGAAACACTCCTATAATCCCACCTCTTGGGAGACTGTAAACAGGCGGATCACTGTGAGTCTGATCTAGTAGTGAGACCCTGAATGCACTGTAGATCCTTCCCTAAAAATAAAAAATAAATACATAAAATAAAATATTATCCTTGAACAAATTGCTGCTATTAAAATAGCATAGCTTCATATAACTTATAGTATAGTAAAGTCACTTCACTGCTAGAGTTATTTTGAACTTTTACTTTCCTAAATAATTTTTAAAACAAGTTTGTACAATTCTGCAAGGATCTTACAGAAATATTGATTATAATTATTCAATGGACAGGAGGCCTTTCATTTTAGGGGATATTCCTAATTAAACACATGAAAAAACATGAATACTTTCAGTACTTTGGCCTTGTACAGTATCTTCAGATGTGGGGCCAGCCAAACAGCTCATAGGTGATTAAAGCACCTGCAAGCAGGTGCAGGGGCTGTGGGTTCCATCCCCAGGCCTGCTGTGCCAGCCCCACCCCTGGGGAGCGCTGAGATGACGATTGAGACTAGGCATGGTGGCACACCCCTGTAATCCCAGCTCTTGGGAGGCTGTAAACAGGCGGATCAGTATGAGCCTGATCTAGTAGTGAAACTATGAGCACCCTGTAGACTCTTCCCTAAAACACAAAAGAAAAAAACATGCAGATGTGTGTTACCATCTTCTGAACAGAGATTATGAACTTTTATTTGAGCCTTCTTCCTGGATACCATATGTGTTAAATCCTAATAAGGCATTAGTTTTAGTGTAAATTTTGGTTTGGCATCCATTACTCCAGCAAAATTTTTAACTTAAAATATTACCTATACAGCCAGTGGTGCTTCTGTGTTGGTTTTTATTTCATAGACAGCACATTAGTACTTTGCTCAGGCTGTTCTCAGGCTTACAATATGAACCTAAGATATGGCCTCAGTCTCTCAGACGACTGGGATTGCCACCATGGCCAAACTCTCAGTAGCATTTTTTCCTAGCAATCCTAGCATCTGCAATCCTGACAGAGTTTTCTCTTTCTGTCCTTGTCGCTTGGATTTTGTGACACGCTCAGCCCAGCCCCTTCAGAGCGATGACAAAATGGTGCAATGAGGAAGGGAGCATCCTTGCCTTGTGCCTGGTGCTCAGGAGCACCCCGCCCACTTCTCGCCTTCATCATGGTGCCTCACGTGACTGCTGGGCCTTCCCATATCAGCTGAAGGAAGGTTCTCTCCTTTTTGGTCTGTTTATTTTGAAGACTTTGTGTGTTTTTAAAATGGCTGGAGTAAGGGCTTTACCCTCTCTGCCTTGATACATCTCCTCCACCACCTTCTCTTCCATTCCTTATCACAATTCCCAGCACATAGGATTCCTTTTTATTCCTTCTGCCCTTGAGATACACTGAAAACTCACATTTTTGTTTTCTTCCCCACTCCATCTTTTCCTGAAGATACATCTCTGCACAAGACAGCCCCTCCTTCCTCAATCGGCAGTTATTACTACAAAGTCTACCTACCTCTGGCTGAAGCCAGAGGACTTCTAGGACATGCCATCGAAACCCACTTCACACCCTCCCTCTGACACTTCCTGCTTTTTTTATGCACTTTCTTTTTGCCATTGGAACGGATCAGTACTGAGATCCACACATCTCACCTTGTTAGTGTCTTATTAAGGAGAATCTCCCCCTTGAGAATGCATCGCTCCGCCACAAATAAATCAGTTGACAAGCTGCTTGAGAGACAAATAGCACTGGTTCTCTCCTCCATTAAATGTTTACTGTCACTCCAGGTAAGCTGATTATTCTTTGTCAAAAGGGAAAATAGTCAAAAAAATAATTGAGTAACATGCCAATATCTTAGATTATTTATCTGCAGGACTTGCTATTTTTTCAGTTGGTTATATTTTCTCCTGCTAAGTGCAGGAGCTGACTCATTGTCTTGGTTTGGTTTTCAATCTTTTTTGTATTTTATTTGACAGATAATGACTGTCTCAATTATAGGAGAATACATTTACTTTTCTACTTAAAAGTGGCATAGGTAGTAACAAACAGTTACCTTTTATCATGAAGCAGATTGATCAAAATCATGTTTCTATGGCTACTGAAATTTTTGAGTGGAAGGTAAAATAAGCAGGTTGCTGAAAGTTATGATCTTGGTGTGGTTTGTTTCCTTTGCTGTGTCTGACAAGAAACAACAATTGTTTTCATTCAAAGGTGGGTGAGTGAGTGAAATTTCACTTGTGCATTCAGTGCTTGCATTGTAAAAGACAGAAACATAGATGGCGGCATCAGGTGGCTTAAATTGTTGGTAGTTTTGCTACAGGAGGAAGAGCCAGGTGGATGCCGAGAAGACAGAGGCTGGAGAACAACCAGTCCTGAGAAGCATCTTGTTGACTAGGCCTCTTATGGTCTGCTGCCTGGGGTGGCGGAGCCTGAAAACAAAGACTTCTGAGCAAGAAGTTGAGACATGCTCCACAATGACCAACCGCAGAGTGGAGGGAAGTATACTTTCATACTATTTTCATTTAAAAATTTATAAAAATAAAACAAATTATGTAAAGTGATCTTACAGTGGCCATAGATTTTAAGAAGCCATGACAATACGGAACAAGGAAGCCTTTAGTGTCAGAAAGCAATCCACAGGCAGAAGTAACGGTGGCATTTGGACTGGCTGGGGTGGTAGCGGGATGGGCTGGGGCCGAGTGGTTATGACACGATTTAAGTTCAGGTATCAGTGTACATTAAAAAGTGTGAAACAGGGTTTTTTATTCTTCAGCTCATAGTTGTCAAATGATAGATTTCCCCTATTTCTCTTTCTCACCTTCCAGCCTTGACAGAAAATTTAAGACATCTCAGAACTTTTCGGTCCTCCACTCTACTAGAAGTTTTAACAACTGGCATCCACACTTGAAAGCAATGACATGTACAATTAAAGGATTCACTTTATTGCTTTGCAATTCAACTGCAAGGATGAGCGAGGAAGCTGATATTTGCATTGTTGTCCTTTTTAACCCACGCCACAGTCACAGCAGAACCGTGCTGACCTCCTGGGCTCCTGGGACTCTTCACCAGAGAGGCTACAATCCTCAGTAGCTGTTCTCTGAGAGTGTTCCAGAAGGAATCTGAACATGCTTGGCTTTAACTAATCCTTCAGGACTCCCAGCATGGGTCTTGGTATGTTTTCTGTCTTTCTGATAACTATGATAGAGTATTGAATGATACCACCAAAATAAATATTGTATTCAATAGAGGAAAAGAAATATTTTGAAATAAAATATTTTCTAGTATATCACTAGTATTCACCAGAAACAAGCATCTATCCAGGAAGCTTTCACAAACATCTGTGTGCATACCTATACTTATAAAAACACATGCATATATGTATATAATTTTTAACTATTGAATATACTAAACCTAGGATACTAGTTTTGGCTACTAAGAAAATTCACACTGAGTCATGCAAGTAAGTCAGGTAGTCAATTCTTCATCAATTACCTGATGTCACAAGAAATCTGGACTGGGAGATTCAAAAGTATCTCACAAAGATTCTCTAAAGAATCCATAATGTTATCATGTTCAAGAAAATAAATTTAAGTAACAGAAACAAGGCTGCCCTCTAAGAAAGCAAGAAAGATGTGTAGAGCTAATACATGGTTCAGTATGTACACAAGCTTTTAATTGAATGCAGAAGTAAGCATAAAGAAGAATGTGTGTACCAATTCCACATGAGGAATACATGGACTTGAGGCAGCAAACATATACTAATACAAATTTTGAAAGAAATCAATTAAGATGTCATGGAGGAATATTTCAGAGGCAAAGTCATGGAATTACCATTGCCTTCTCCACTGAAGGATTCAGAAACTTCGAGTAGTGTTCCCTTCTTATTTACATCCCTACTAAGGGCTGTTCTAATTATGTTTCAGGGAGGTACGCTGCTAATGGTCCCCTACTCAGTTTGGTTGCTGTCATTATAGATCTCATAATAAACTATGGTATCAGTGTTCTTTTCCTTGATATCACTATTCTTGTTTCATCACTCTGAAATGCACTTTATGGGGATTTGTGGCTATGAAATATATTAGTTTTGATAGCTTCATAAAACGAAATTCTGAGACTGTAAAAACTGAAGGTCACCCCATGGATGATGGAAATTTTACCAACACCAACTTGTGATGCATTCTCGCAGACAACAAATGGACTTCTCTTGGGAAGCAGGCACAGAGCAGACGTTAGATGATAATAAGTAGAATAAAGGCTTTCAGGGGTTCTTTTGCCTCCTACACACACTTATATTTTTCAAGGAGCATAAAAAATATACTTTGGGGCTGAATTCTACTCATGCCCCCATTTCTTCTGAGCTTCTGAACTTGAGGATACGTCCAGGAACAACCCATGTTTATAACAGAATAATTCATAAAAGCTGCACCCAGAAGGGTCAGGAGGTTTATTAATGGACAACAATATACTGATACTCAGCAGCACACTGCTCTGCCATAGAGAAGGGTACCCTTGTGTCATTCATAGACAAATGCCTTCAACTTGAAATTATAATTATAATGTTTAGTGAAATAAATTAATCTACAAAGTGAGGTACACAGTTACAGGATAAAACCTGAGGGAACTTGACTGACCTCAACACATACAAAAGTTACATTTTTTGTCGTATATGTCTTGCTTTATCTTTGTCTTAAACATCCAGTAGAAAAGTATAAAAATGAGGTATATAAAGTAAAGTCATATTAATATGCTGAGTTGTAAATGGCTCTAGTCAAAAACTTCTTTGGATAACCCACTACTATTGTGGACTGCTGGACTGTGTTGAATTGTTTCACTGAATTCAAGCACCTATAATAATTGAATGCCAATAGCATATCCATTTCTGACACTTCTAAACAAAAAAAGGGATATGAAGGAAAGACCATTCTTTATTTGTATATACCAAACATTTAGGATAAATATGCAGTTACTTTTATGTAATTCTATGAGAAGAAAGATTTGCACTAATAATGTTTGGACAGGATATCCTGTCTGCTTCTTGTACTATGCAAGGCCACTAGGAAGATAACAATGTAAAAAGTATTAATTATTGAAACTGTACTATAATTCAGCTTTAAAGAAGATAAGTATACAGCTGTATTCTCTTAATTCAATGAATAGAGGCATCTGTTCTAATAGTGTTTATAAATAGAATCTGACGTATGCACCTTGTACAACAAATAACCACTAAGAAAACAATATGCAATGCATTAATTATTGAGTCTGGTCTACTAATTTGATTTGAAACTGTCATTGCTATTTGTTCTTCAATGATATTATGGGGAAAAAAAAGAAATAAATCAGTCACACAGTACCATATGGTTTATCTTATATGAGAAAATCAAACATAAATTGAAAAACAAAAAACAACAGGAAACAGGGAGCTAGATCCTCTACAAATGGGAAGGGGATGAGGACAGGGAGAGAGAGCGAGTGGTTGGGAGGCGGGGGTGAGAACGAAAGTAAGCCACGTTCTGTAGGTGCACCAACTTCCCAGGAGGAAAGTAACCACACTCCACAAGCATGTGCTAATAAAGAATAAAAATCAGGCGGAGGCTGGTTTTCATTCACTGATCTACTAAAATATCTCCCAACTAATCTTTTCCGTTTGAGTGCCAGCCCTATCGATCTGGCTGCTTAAGAGACTGCTTGCTACAACAGACTGTTGTCCACTGCTGACCACTACACCACCTAGAGCTGCAGATCTTTCTGTCCAGCGGACCCTTGCACGTGGTCGGAGTGAGGCAGATAAACTCAGCCTCAGGATGCATGTGTCTGCCTTGAGCCAAAGCAAGATGGGACCCTCTGGTGTCTTACACTGTGTAGATATTGAGGTCTATGTCAATTTTTAATTTAAGGTCAAACTTCTTGTTTTAAAAATTAGAAAGTACTCATCTAGAGAGCAAATCTGCCTTTCCTGCATCTCACTTGGACATCACTTCTTTGACCATTTTTCTCTCTGCAGATAGAAGCTGTGCTCTGGTGCAGTGGGGTCACATTCAGCTCCTTGGCCATCAGGTCTTGCAGCCTTGGGCCCAGCGGCTCCATCTTCCTCCAGGTTTGGCCATGACTTTCTTCCATCTCATAGATGTCACTGAAGACCTTTCATTCCAGGTGAGCCTCATTTAAGACATTTCTCTAGCTTTGCGCCTTAATTTGCAGAGAGAACACTTTCTTATTATGTCCCCTCTGTTTCCTAAATATACCACTGAGAAGTTTCATGGCCATGCTGCTTTCTTGGCATTTAATTCTTTCCCATTTTTATGATGACCTGACCATTAACACTACCTAAACCACAGGCAGTTGGCAGTGTTACCTGTGACACCCCCATGCCCCACCGCCACCCTGGCACACCCAGGACAGCTGCTTCCCTCCTCGCTCTCCCGCTAGTCCCCCAGCTCAGGTCAGAGCTCTTGTTTGCTTGGGTTCACTCAGGTTGAAATTTTTGTCATACATGACAAAACCTACTGAAAGCTCTTAACATTGAAGCATGCTTATTTCTTTGTTCAACTTTTGCCTTAATGTACGCTGCTTCCTTTGTCTGCCTTGTCTCTAGTGTATAGCTCACTGCCTATTACAAAATAAACATTTAATAAATGTTCAAGGAATGAATGAAAAAGTAGATGGGTGAATAAATATGCCTGTGGGAAACGATTAAGAATTTATAGCAGCGAATATATTTATTCAAATTAAAAGCCACTATACATAAATAGACAGAAAAGCTGATGGAATTTTAATATGATAAACTGGATAAAATGAAAGTATAAAGAAATAGAAAAGAATTAAATAGGAGAGCAAGCTCAAGAACTGCCAATTTCAGACTGCTGTAGGTCTCAAGTACACTTGGATCCAGCCAATGAAAATAGGTTCAGGTGAAACGATAAAGGTAATTTGTTGTCTAGATTTTTCTTACATGGCATTAAGCAACCATATAAATAAATATGTGGAAAATTGACTTCCTTCATCATCATGAAGCCTTATTAAGTATATAAGGAGCAAGGAAGTGGGATAGGTATTTTGCATGCACTCGCTCTGCACAAGAGATATAGGTGTCATGTACTACATACATGTACAGTACTAAAAACCCTAAGATAATAAAATATGTAAGAAGTACTCAGCACTGGGATACAAGGTAACATTACACAGACTGTCTTCTCCCATACATACAATTCCATCGGGGATATAAACTGAAAAATAAATCATATTTTAAAGTGTAAAATTGCTTTAAATGGGTGTAAATAAGGACAGCAGGGGAAACCTTAAAACAGACAGAAAAAAATCTCAAAGAGCTTAAGAAAGAGATGAAAGAATCCAATGTATTCTGACAATAAGCTTTGACAACTCTTCCTATCTCTTCAGCTAAGTGCAGCAAAATGAAATCCACTAAATAGAATATACCTCAATGAGAGGATGCTTTGGGCATAATTACAAGTTGCCATCATTGATATTTACACACACACACATGCACACACACACACACACACACACACACACACATTTATTTATTTATTTATTTATTTATTTATTTATTTATTTATTTTTTCTTTTGGTGGAACCGGGGAATTGAACTCAGGCCCTTGCGCTTGTCAGGGAAGTGCTTATTCCACTGAGCCATCTCCCTGGCCCCTACATTGTACATTTTTTTAACTTATCAGTTATAAAATGTTACTTTTTATACACTTAAAAACTAATGATAACCAATTCTCTCCTTACATATGTGAGATTCATTGGTAATTATGGGTAGGTAGGGTGGAGTCTGCAAAGCTATGGTTATCTATCAGTTGAAGAATGCAGGGTTTATGTGCTTAAAATATTACATTATTTAGGGTGCCTTTGCATAAATTTCTTAGGTGCAAGCCATATGTTTTATTAAGGTACAAGTTTTAGAAAGCCAATCTTATGGTGCACATGAATTTACTGAGACAGATAGGCATGCTGGGAAAGGGTAATGCCTGTGAGCCCCAGAGGGCCCCACCCCAGGAATGATGTGAAGGAGTAGGACAGAAACTAGCTGAGTTTTTCTGGAAAAATGTTCCCAGAATAGGAAGCCTTTTAAGAAAATCAGATCCAGAAAAGAAAAAAAAAATGCAGTTAAAAGAAAATCAAGCTCAGGAAAACATAGCCATTTAGATCACAAAGGAATTCTTCTGTTTGGTTTATCATCTGTATTGCATACTTTTATCTTTGTAAAACAATTATTTTTATATCATTACTACACACACAGGCACGCACACAGTTTTAACTAAGTCTGTGTATCTATTTGGTGGATTAGTACTTAATAAGTATACCTGCCTGATATTGTCTAGGGAACTGTAGATATAATGACAAGAACCCAGATTCTTGTAACTTCATAAGTTCACAGTCTACTGGAAGAAATAGGAAAATTTAATACTAGTCTATGATAGGAGATCTATTAAAATCTGGGACTGTTGGGGGAACTTAGGCTAATGTGAAACACTAAGAAGAGATTCCAAAAGAAATAACCGCTGAGACAAACAGTAAGAGTGTGACTAGGCAAGGCATAAGAGTGAAGACAGAGCAACCTGTACAGACCCCTAGCAAGAGGAAAGTATTTTGTGTTTGTCGACAGTCATGAGGGTCTGCTCTGAATTTATACTGTGTCCTGATTCTATTACTTTGGGTCAAATGTTACACAAATCAGGAGAAGGGAGGTGATTACTCTGTTCTCATTTGAAAGAAAGAAACACTTGAAAAGTTTGGAAAGCCTAATTTGATAGGCACATTTTCAAATTGAGGGATGAAATGACTGGTTTATCCCATGCCTACAAAGGATACCATGCCTACAAATGATTGCCAGCTTGGACTAGCCAAAGCACCTCTTAGCAACAGGCTTAGGTCTTCACTGAAGCAACCCACCCTTCCTGATAGGATGAGGACAGGACCTCTGTGCGTTTTCTATGGATCAGAAAGGAAATATCTGAGGTTTTCTGAAAGTGACTCTGCACTGATCTTCCAAAACTAAAGAGAGTGTGGCATAAGTAAGCTTCAAAGATTAGAAGTTAACAGTGAAGGTTTGTATGTAACTACTAGTAAATTATCACCTGCTTCAAGGAAATGAAGTGAAAGGTACATAGGAGTGATCACAAATAGATAAATGGTTTTGGGCAATTAGAAAATATCACAGAAGGCGAACTCAAGACCCCAAAGTAATGTTCTGTTCTTGGTTCCCCAAAGGCATGTTTATCTCACTATGCAAAATGCATTTAATCTGTCTCTGAGGATCTCCAAAGTCTTAACTATTCTAACACTGCTTAAAACTCTAAGTCCAAAGTTCCCTCTAAAAGTGAACGATAACATACCTACTCCAAAAGAGGAATTACAGCTATAGAAAGGAAGACTGTGAACAAAGACTTCAACCCAGTATTACAAATGTTTAATCCTGCTTCTTTCTATGTGGCATCTGGTGCACATTTGGAAGAATATGAGCTGATAGAGCAAGCCAAAAGTTTGGTTTGTTAGGGTTTCTTTCCAGTCTAACCTCTCTACTAATGTTACTCTGTACTTACAGCTGTTTCTCACTGCTGGCATCACTGTCTCAGGTCCACCTCATCTCTGGCCTCATGATGCAGCTCACAGTATCACCCTCTTGGGCAAGGTGTGCTTCCTTTTTGGAGCTTCTCTTAGCAAGTGTTTTTCACTTCTGCCATATCTAATTTCCTGTAGTATGCATTGCTACCTTGGCTGGCTGCCTTGGCTTCACTCACATAGGGTCATGAATCACTGTCTCAGAGGCCGATTGCAAGGCTTTCATCAACCACTTTTTACTGTTTGGCCTTCCCAGCTTTGAAAGCTCTACAGAAGCCTGCATATCCCCTACAGTCTGCATGCCTGCAAAAGTGACATCACAGGGATGTGGAGTGAGCCATCTTTGCCCTGTCTCAACCATACTTGCAGGGTTCTTTGAGTGTTTTCATGGCAAAACATGAGTAAATGAACATCAGAGAAAGAATCCTCTGGGGTGCTCCCATTCTAACAGGTTGCACAGGGCTTTCTTGCAAATGGGAAGATTTATGCTTTTGTACATTTGCACCTCTAATTGGTATAATCTGGCTGATTCCTGAGATAGTCTCAAACCATCATTTTATATTGTAAGTGGAAAGAACTTGAGCTTCCCTCCTACATGACCACTACCACCACCTCATTCTCTCCCACTTCTCCTTGTCTGCTTCTTTTTTTACCTTGATTCTTTTCTTTTTTTTTTTTTTTTTCTAGTAATCAATAGGTGTACACTAGGACACTGGGCTTAGCTTCTTTTATTTTTTTTTTATTTTTATTTTATTTATTTATTTATTTATTTTGTCTTTTTGAGACAGGGTCTCACTATGCAGTTCAGGCTGGCCTAAGCTCACTTTGTAGCTCAGGCTGGTCTCGAACTCACAACAATCCTCCTGCCTCAGCCTCCCGAGTGCTGGGATTACAGGCCTGTGCCACCACGCCCGGCTTCTTAGCTTCTTTTAAATGGCATGAGTCTCTTTAGGAGTTCATGACCTGATAGGAACCAGCTGCACAGCTAAAACTTGGAGGTAAATGAGCAAACAAAGCTTTAGCTGTATTGTAAGTTACTCCCTGTTGTGAAAGTTACCATCTCAGTTCTACCTCATGTTAGATCATGAGATTCTCATAAGAACTTGAGCCTTACTATGAGCTGCATGGGCAAAGGGATACAGGATGTAGACTCCCTCTGAGGATCTAATGTCAAGAGGTGAGGTGGAGCTGAAACAGTGATGAAACAGTGAAGAGCAGCTGAAAGTACAGAGTGACATTAGTAGAGAGGTTAGACTAGAAAAAACCATAATAAACCAATGGCTTGCAATCTCAAATCAAAATCTTATCAATGAATGGCAAGTTGGCTAACAGCTTTAGAGTGGGAAATGAACTTATATACTTCAATTGTCCAGCTATCTCTGGTGGCAAGCTTTAAGTCAGAATCGGATACTTATTTTATTGTGCATGTGGCCTGACCACTATTTTATTGACCAATTCTATTTGTGCCTCTCTTCTGCACTGCAATTCTATCTTAGCCATAATATGGTTAAGCCCCCAAGCTAACTTTGCTAAAATCAGCAAAAGAAACCCAAACTTCACTAGATAGCTTCTTTGAAAAGGGGAAACATCCAATGACAACAGAGAAGAAGATGACTAAGTTTTTCTATAAAAACATTGCATTTAAAAGAAAATACCAAGACCTCTGATTAACCTAAAAGTTCATGGCAACAAGTGGTTTTCATACTCCAAGCCTACTTTGTATGTGAGAAAACCAGATAACAAAAAACATTAAGTGTTCAAAACTGCCCCATCTCATGGACACCAAGTATCATGCATTAAAAGATAAGTCTGAAGTTTTTCAAAATATAAAATAGAAGAACATAAGATCATAAAGAACAGAAACAAGTATCAGGGCCAGCCAAATAGCTCAGTGGATTAAAGTGCCTGCAAGCAGGTGCAGGGGCCAGGAGTTCAATCCCTTGGGACACGCTGAGATGGCCATTGAGATTGAGTCTGGTGGCAAGGGCCCATAACCCCAGCACTTGGGAGGCTATAAACAGGAGAATCACTATGAATCTGATTTAGTAGTAAGGCCCTGAACACCCTGTAGACCCTGCCCTAAAAAATGCCAAAAAAAATTATCAAAGGCTACTTCTTCATCAAAGTATCTGCTATGAACATTATCCCTACTGGCTACCACTTTGATAAAACTGAGAAAACTCCTACTATTGATGAAAGTTTATTCCCACTGATAAGGACATTTGTTGTGATCATTTAGGAAAGGCTTCAGTGCAAAAGGTGGCATGTGTTCCATTTTAGGTCACCAGCAGTCCTGGATGGATCAATGATATAGCAGATCTTGAGGCACAGTTGTTAGAAGGAATTAATGAATCACTGTGGTATCCAGTCTAGGACTTGCTTTTGTGCAATATGTTTTTCAGGAGAGTATACCTGAAGATGCTGACAAGTAACATGGCAAATATAAAACTATTTAGTCCTTAAATGTTTGTAGACTGAGAAATCAGAATTATCAGTTTGTGTCACTATGTGCATGGTCAGAGCGCCTACCACGCTTAGTCAGCTTTCTGATTTTATTATTCAGATCACAGAGGTCGCTTTGGAATGTGAGTCTACACACTGTGCCACCCACAGAAAATGCTGAAGAAAAGTCACCTGAATTTAATGTCATTTTGCAGGATGTGATCTAAATTAGCAACTACAAGAAATGGCGTGCCTTCAAATCATATCTGTTCTTGCAAATTTGTAAAGCGATGGACACAGAGCACACAAGTCTTCCATTATACATGCCAGTGAGACGGCTTCTGAGGAAGGTGAGTGGCCAGAACATGTGAGCTGTACGCACCATTTCAGAGATTTCTTTTGGAAAGAGCCGCTGTAGAATGAGTCAGTTGCTTATGAGACATATACAAGCTGCTCAGGGAACTCAGCCTGTCACTATCGGGAACAAAGACAACCATGTTCAAGTTGGCTGAATGCAAACCAAAGAGGAATTATGCATGGTGACTGAACACTGGGATTTCTGGTAGGTTTCAAACATAAGCAGAAACTGTAAGAGACTGAGCTGGTGTATGCTCACCTATCTCAACTTTTTATTCTTTTTTTTCTAATTTTCTTTTGTATTTTTTTAGGGAAGGGTCTTCAGGATGTTCAGAGTCTAACTACTAGATGGGATTCATAATGACCCCCCGATTTACAGCCTCCTAAGAGCTGAGATTACAGGCATGCACTACCACGGCCAGACTCAATTGCCATCTCAGCATGCTCTAGGGGCAGGACTGGCATGGAAAGCTCCAGGGATCCAACTGCCAGCCCCTGTGCCTGCTAGCAGGTGCTTTAATCCACTGAACTATTTGGCTGGCTTTTTTATTTAACAAACAACAACAAAAAAAGAGTTTGAGGGCTAATTTCCATCCACAGAAGATCTCCAAAAAAGAAATGAATGGCTCTGTGGCCTATTTGTGACTCACCCAGGTGAATAACTTCATCTGTATTAGATATGGATCAATTGTTTCAGATTGAAAATGGCAGCAGCCTTAAAAGTGTGTGAAACAATTCCAGATCTCCATGTGCTCTGGATTAAGCACCGAAGAGCTGACTTTCATTTCTGACATCCTGTCTTTGTGAAACAGACAAAACAAGACCATAGAGTAGTCTGGACATGAGCAGCACATTTGGCTGTTACTCTTCCCAGAAACCTGCACCCAGGTGCAGGGCTTACACTGACTCTGCACTGTGATGAGTTGTATAATGGCTTCATTATGTGCTATGATGCAATAATAGGAGAAGTGCACAACAAATGGCATGAACTTGAGTCATTCTGACACCATCCTTGCTCTCCAGCTACAGAAATACTGTCTCTCATAAAACTGGTTCCTGTGCCAAAACAGATGGGGTCTACTGTCTTCATCACAATTTTCTTGGAGCGCCTTTGAAAATACTTGCAAATTGAAAGGTTTTCAGAATTTTCTACTTTCCTACTGTTTACCTCTGATTTCCATTGATAACTTGGGAAAAAGCTGCCAGTTATTCCTATGCCACTTGCTGAATACTCTGCTGCCTAGAAGTGCCTTCCACCAGACAAATTGCACCATCTTTAAGTTATGCTACTAAAAGTCTCAGGGCCTAGACAGAATACATTCAGCTTTTTTTCCAGCATGTAATATGGGTATACTTTAGTTATAGTCTTAACAAAGTCCTTCTTGGTATCTGAAATCTCATGAGCATAACCATTGGTGTCTGCCTTTTTATCAGGATTTTGGTCTTCTAAGTTCTGCCCCTATCACCAATTGATTTTTGTTTACAGCCATCTCAGCCTGCTGTTACCTTTTCCAAACTTTTTCAGACTTCTCTTGTAAACCAGTGCCAAAGGCTTCTTCTCTGCCTCATCTCTCATGTAGCCACAGGTTTCCACTTTTAAACTTTCTATTAGTCAATTTCAAATTATTGTAACAAAAGTTCTGAGGCCTTTGGATTAGAGGGAGGGAAATATACTCTGGCTCATAATTTTGGAGGTATCAGTTCACAGCCAGTTGAACCACTGCTTCTGTGGTTTGAGTAAGGCAGGACTCTGATGGGAGCCCATGGTCAGAGGAGCTGCTCACATAATGGTAGGCAAAAGGCAAAAGGGAAAGGAAGAGGGGAGTCAAAAGAGCCAATACCTCCTAACAGGACAACCTTCCCATGAACTAATCTTCCAAAAGCTCTGCCTCTTAATGGCTTCACTACTTTCCAATTGCACCACACTGAGGCCATGCCATAAGCATAAGAGCCTTTAGGGTACACTGTACGTTGAAAATATAGCACTACTCCAAACCAGGCATGGGGCTGATCATAGACATTATTTATTACTATTCCAATCCTATGTATTCCTCCTACAACTGCAAGAAAACAGTTATTTTTTCATATCTAGGAAGTTAGGATAAGCCAAGTTATTTTTATGCAATACTTTATAAGACTTAACATTGACATTGAATTAATTCATTTTATTTTATTTATATTTATTTATCTTATTTTTTTGGTACCAGGGATTGAACTCAGGACCTTGTGCTTGCCAGGCAAGCGCTTATTCTACTGAGCTGTCTCCCTCGCCCATAAGCCATTTTATAAGAAGGTAAGTTTTCTATTGTATTATAATTGTCACTAATGTGTCATCACTTGATATAGGTGTCTCAGTTATTAACTATACATATGTTATTAGATATATTCCCAGGTAGAAGTTTTAAATGTATTTATATATGTATATGAAGAGAGAAGTGCTTTGTTTTGTTTTATTTCTAATTTTAAGCAGGATCTCACCACATTGTTAAGTTGCCCAGGATGGACTTAAAATTAGGAGGACACCTCTATGGTATGAATCAGATCAAAACATTGGCCTCTGGTGGTCCTGTTGGCACTGGGGAGAAGCCAGAAGCTGTACAGTGCCAGCTCTGATGAATCAAGCAGATGAGAAAGGACCATCATGTCTTCATTTGAGTGAAATTGCTGTAAACATTTTAATTGATTCAGTACATGTAAGCAGTCACAGAAGCACAACTAAAGATGCTCACAGAAGAGGCTTCTCAGAACTGCTTCAGAAAATGGCAAGAGTGATGGGATAAGTGTCTAAGATCGGAAGGGACAAGAATATTTTCAGGGATAATAATTGCACTATAATTTTTTTAAATGACTCTGGAATTTTTATCACTCTCATATTTAAATAGAGAGCATGTGATGCAGAGAATGAGCTACAGACTCCATGATCTATAGGACACTGAGAAAAAGTCCATGAGGTAATGTAAGAATCAGAACACAAAGTAGAACCTGCCCTATGCCTGTGATAACAAAATGCTACAGGAATGAAAGATTAAGTTAATATTAGGAGTTAAGGCCAGGAGCCAGTCTGGAACCTGTAGAAAATAAGCACCTAGTATTCAAACAGAACAGGCAAACAACCACAACTGAGTGCTGAGAATTCAGATAGATAAAACCAAAGAGGTTTTGATTTTGCGCAGTAAAGCAAGTCCTGAGACCTGCTGTGCGTGCTTGGTCAGACTGCAGTTGTTCAGCTGGACACCAGTGTGTTGCTGCGACGATGTTTTGCAGATGTGACCAATGTCCATAATCATGTACTCAGTTGATCTGAAGGGCTAGTACCCTAATTAACCCAGGTGGGCCTGATTCAATGAATTGAAGGTTCTTTACCAAAGAAGAAATCCAGACAAAGTCCTTCCAGGTTCTGAGACTTCCAGGCTACCCTTCCCAGTGACACGTGCCTTGAATTCTGGATTTTCTGGGCAAGTTCCTACAACCAATATGAGTCACTTATAAATCACTTATAAACTTGATTCTTTTCTAGTTGGTCCCTAAGTGACACATGATCTAAAGGAAAAAATGGAGGAAAGATTGTATAGTAACTGGTAACTTACTGGGAGGGAAGGCATGGGGGAGAAGAAGACAGTAGATTGGTGGCAGCTACAATAATGCAGAATGTGAAATTACTTTTAGCACAACACAGGATTTCCATCTTTTCTATGGTATAGTAATAATCCTTGACCATGACTTACTCTGTAGTCTTCTCCTGGGTTGTTCCCTGAGGATTTTACCTCAGAGAAACCACTTTTTAATGAACTCAGAGCGAAAGTAAGCCGTTGTTGTTGTAGAGGGTAACATTAACCGCCAACAATAGATTATATGGGACATTCACATCCCCATACTCTACCCCTCCACACTGATACAGGGCTCTTCCACAGGATCTTCTTTGTCCAGTGAGATAACTGAGCACGGCGAATATCTGACAAGCACATATCCGGGCCTTACCTGTAGGCCTCACACAGTTTGCCTGGCAATGCCTCCTGAGCCTGCCTCGCTCTCCGAATGTGAAACATAACAAAAACAGACGCACAGCATGGCAGCCATTCCTTTGTCCTTAGACCCCATCTGTCTCACCAGCTGAAAGCACTCTCAAGAGTGAACACAAGCAAGAAAACCACCCAACCAACCCTCCAAGACAGGTGCCGAGAAGAGGTTGGGGGTGCAGGCATTGTTAAATTTGCTAAATTTTTGGTGGTTAACATCAGCTAATTGATAACTTGGTATTCTGTAATAGTACTGTCTCTGAAGAATTGTTATCTTGATGAAACCAACAAATAAAATGCCCACATGTAGTGTTTTACTCACATTTATGTTAAAATAATTTATATTCTAGATCATTCAGTTCTTTGAGGTTTTTTAATGTTTATAATATAAACACCTTCTTTGCTATAAAGTCTCATACGAAAAATAATGCAATAACCTAATATTATGAGACAATTTACCCAGGAAAAGAATGCCACAGTAAACACTGGGGTCTGAAAAAACTGATACCAATAACGTTAGCAAGCACACAATTTTATGTAACTTCAGAGAATAATACTGTGAAAGAATAAAGTATGCTCCTGCACAGTTCATCTACAAAGTTGCTCTACACCTTTGAGTCACAGCCTCTCTGGGGACAAAGGTCCCAGGTTATAACTAATTCCCTCTGAAGATACAGTTCCTAAGTTATAACTAAGTCCTTCTGCCCAAAATACAGAGTTGGAAAGCTCTCAAGGGAGCACTTTTGATGTGGCTGCCATTGTTGCCTGGACCACATCCCTTGCATTTCTCGTCTCTTTGCACTTGGCATGCCTGAAAGTTAAATTCAGCTGTGCAGGACCCAGTTTCCCTGTGTTCCTTTTTGTCCTGAATTTACCAGCACCCACTCTCCAAACTGTTCTATTTCCTCAGACCTCTAATGTCCTTTGCCTTTCCTATCATGTTAATAGCCTTAGTTGCTCTAGTATCCAGGTAGCCTAATGGATGGACAGCCCAATTACTGGCACTCAATCGTGTTCGTCAAAGCATTTCAACTTTCAGGAATGAAAATGGACTGAATTTATCATCCCTCCTTCTTACCCTCATTCTCATATATGTTACAGGAAGAGCATTTTAAAAGAAAGTTTCCATGATTTTTTTCCTTTTACTGTTTAAAATCTCTCTTGTTTTAACTCCTATCTATGTTCTATGTGTATCATGGGGATATATAGTAAGATAATAAATTTAATGTACTCTAAATACAGTTATACAAGGATTTGGTGAAGGTGACCATGAGTGTCTTAGTCACTTTCCTGTCACTGTGATAGAGCACCGAACATCCTTAATTAAAGGGTGTTGAAAAGCTCATTTGGCTCATAGGTTCAGAAACTGAAGCTCATGGTTGGCAGGTCCAAGGCAAACCAGCATGGTGGATGAACCTTTACCTTTCTATGCTCCACCTTCCTGTCGGGGCAGCCAGGAAGCAGAGAGAAGGGTGGAGCCAGGAGGGAGAACTACTTCCAGGTTGGGTCTACAGTAACCCACCCCTTCCTACTGATCCCATTTCCTAACAGCAGGTCAGCGACTATCCTCAGTCACCTCCCAAGCCCATGAGGCCTATGAGCTATTTCAGATCTAAGCCATAGCAATAGATAAGTCACTTAATCTCTATAATTTTTAGTTTCCTGGTATGCAATCAAATAATGAGTTTACTGTAGTAAATAAAGGAATATAGTTTTATAGCTCTCGGCTGAGGTTGTGGCATGCAGTGAGAGGTAAGTAGGCATAGTTGCTAAGGCTGTTATGTTCATATGTTCGCTAACAATCAATGCCTCAAGTTCCAGCCATCTGAGTGAACCAGTAGTTGACAAGTCTTTACCATAACGAACTTGCTGGCCAAGGAAACGCTGATGATGTCACAAAGCACTGCACCTTTCCTTGGCCCCTCACAGAGATGGCTGTGGAGCGGGTCTGATGAACACCAGCTGTGCAAGGCTGCGGTCCTGCTGTTCATCTGCGGTGCTGAAGCCAGCTGTGCACCTCGCAGGCTTTCTGCTCTGGTTGGCCTTCCCACTGGGCTGTCATGTGCACGTGTTCCAGGTGCCCTGGCTTTTATACACCAAACTTTGTCCTTCAAGGGAGCTTGGAAGTTCCCAGCCAAATCTGGGTACCTTGAAAATTACAAGCCCGACTTCTGAGCTGAAAGCTGCTGTAATGCACTTTCTCAGTAATTGCCACTGCAGAGCACAAGTCAGATGCTGGGTTATTCTGCCTTGAAAGGTATTTGTGGACAGCCTCTCTTCTAAGACAGAGGCTCCTTCTCAAGGAAAAGACTAATGCTGCAAGGTAAAAACACAGAATTTGACATCAGGAGGACTGGGTGGCATCCCAGGTCATTTTGCAGATGACTCTGTGCCATGATTTACTGCCCTAGGTCTCAACCTTCTTGCGGAGAAATTGGAGACACTCATACCTACTCCAGAAGGCTCCATGAGGTAATGTATGTGACAAAATGCCCCATTGTAAGTATTTAATAATAATAATAGCATGTTCATATAATAATCATATCAAATCATATTTGCATAAGAAACTTATTTAAACACCAATTCCAGGGCCTTCCTTTAGAGATTTGAATTTAGACTAAAACCTACAAATCTAATATTGATTCTGTGTTTTATAAATAATCATGCAGGGCTGGTCAAATAGCTCAGTGGATTAAAGCACCGGCAAGAAGACACCAGGGTCTGGAGTTTGACCCGTGGGCCTGCCGTGCCAGCCCCACCCCCAGGGGCACACTGAGGCAGCAATTGGGACTGGGCGTGGTGGCGCACACCTGTAATCCCAGCTCTTGGGAGGCTGTAAATAGGCCGATCACTAGGAGCCTGATCTTGTAGTGAGACCCTGACCATGCTACAGGCCCTTCCCTAAAAAATACAATAATAAAGATAATGATGATGATGCAGTTTTTTCATAGGCCATACTTTCCAGAAAACCTATAATTCTTTTCTACCTTACACTTCTGACTTAAGTTGTACTACTAATGGCCATGAAAGCCATAGCAGTACCAAATTCTTTTCCCTAGCGTATGAAAATATCAGGTATGAAAATCCTTGAAAAATATATTGATGAATAATGCGACTTTCTCCCCTACAATTTTGACATAATTATTCTTATTTAGAGTCATGCAAGAAATGAAAACATCAAAGTACCAAAAATTAAAGAGCCAGTCAAGTGCCTTAGATAACCACCACAAAATATACTTGAAAATGCTTAAGGCTTGAATGTAAATAAAAAAAAAAAACTAAGAGAAAATGGACATTATCTTACAGCAGTATGTTCGTATTTAGATTCCACAGCAGCTTAAGTTTTATAGGCACTGTACATATCCATCAAAAATGAATGAAGAAAATAACTGCTCAGTCATACAGAAGGGTACAGTTGAATAATTTACAGGAAAATGACTGGATCTTGAGACATTAAGGTTAAGCAGAATAAAATAAACCTAAACATTTAAATATAAGATGGTTTACCTTGTATGAGAAGCCTAAAATATAGGTATTTAAAGAATAGAATTAAAATGATAAATGGCAGGAAAATAAACAAGGAAATAGACATTATGCAGATGTAAAGGGTCCTTTGGAGTAAAGGGAAGATTGGAAGAAAAACTGTGATCAAAATTAAGATGAAAGGCTAGGGCCAAAATGTTGGCTGGCCTTGTAGCTCTTCTATTTCTCCATCTCTGATTTGTGAACTTAGGTTGTTAACCATCCAGAAGAAAAGCTGATTAGTATCTTGGGGCATATGCCATTCACTTTGCCTTATCTGACTCAATTGATTTTAGTTGTTGTACGTTTCCTTTTGTATTTCTGCTTTTTGCTTGTTATACTAAGGAGATTATACGATATTTACACATGTGTGTCTGGTTTATTTCACTTATGAGTATATGTTCAAGTGGCATCCACTTCAGTATAAATGCTTCAAACTTATCATTCTTAATAGCTGAGTAATACTCCATTATATAGAAATACCACATCTTTTTCAACCATTCCTCATGTGATGGACATCTTGGTTGTTTCCAAGATTTTGCTATCACA
>PVKA01007082.1:0-41146 GCA_004027165.1 Ctenomys sociabilis
CAGTGTAATTACTGTCTGCCTACTCTGTCTCCCTCCTGGCCAGCAAAACTGAGCATAATCATAGACTTTTAAGGCTTTGTTGAGACTGGCATTGCATAGAAGGGTTGTACGTTTCTGACCTTTCTGTGGCCCTTTGTATTCTGGTGTGTGTGTGTGTGTGTGTGTGTGTGTGTGTGTGTGTGTGTGTGTACACTTGTGCATTTAGTGGGCTAGGGAGATTATGTAAAGCAGGAAAAAGACAGAAAAATGGAAACTTGTTTATCTGCAGATTGCTAGAAATGATGCTGGTTAATACTGATTAATACCGATAGTTCTGATTAACTAGGTTTCCTGCACTAGGATTTCCTGCTCTATGATTAAAGGAATATATCAGCCCCACTTCTACACTTTTAAAACTCCTTTCTTTAAATTGTAGTGCTTGCTGAGAATGATGGCCTTCATGATAAAACAAGATCCAGATGAGAAGACCCTTGGGAACATTTCCCCTTTTACTTAATACATCATGTATATTAAAAGTGTTAAGATAAATCTGTGTGTCTTGTATACTGTCCAGGAACTTGGGCTAGTACTGGCACACTTAGCACCATAGAGGCTGTGCTATTATTCTTAGTGGTCCATCTCCACCACTGAATGGTTCCTTTGTCCAGTGTGCAGGCCCTGGGTATGTGTTTAGAGAGCCATAGGTGCATAAACATAAATACACTGCACAGAAAGGTGCAAGGGCTTGAGGCGATCTAGACGGAGCTTTGGAGGGGAGCAAAGTGGCCAGAGGTGTCGGAGGGCTTGCGGGGAAGGCAGATGGCACGAAGGCCATGTCTGCACTTGCATCTTGGCCGATAGGAAAAGCTGAGACATTCATGGCAGGAGAGGGGACCTACATGGTCAGGGGAATGCCATGCCCAGAGGTAGTGAAGACCACAGTTAGAGGAACTGTGTGGTGACTTTTCTTTGCCTGACTGAAGGCTAGTCATTGACCAGAATGTGCATTTAGCGTCGTTCCCAGAAAGTTCTCTTGCCCCATGATTTCCTTTTCTTTATACCCAGCAATTAAATCCCAGAAGATTGTAATCAGGGAAGGCAGTCACTGAACAGATGAAAATGACTTTGTAATTAGAGCTGTTGCTCAATGTGTAATCTATCTATTCTTATAATTATTAAGGTTTTTATTTTTATAAGCACATTGCCTCCCATTCTGAAACATCCGTAATCGTATGCACAGAGGGGCCAGGAAGCATGTAAACGTGGGAACGTGTTTGCTTTTGCATCTTATAATAAAGCACAGCTCATGCTGGCCTATAGCCACTTTGCACGTCTCAGAGGCCCACAGTCAATCGACTCCAAGCAGATTGGGGCTGCCTTATATCTTCTCAGCCTCGCCGAGAGGGGAAAATCACATCCTGGGTTTTACATTAGCTTCCTGCTATGATGCATACAATGTCATGACTCCTTTTCTCTTTCCTTGACAGTAATTCCATCATCTAGGGATGATAAATTGTTCTGCCTCTGGCTCTTTAGCTTATCCACTTAGCTGAATATGCCCCTGCAGAGTGGTGTGGGAGGCATCACCAGGATTCTCTGCATCCCCGAGAAGAAACCACTGAGGGGCCTCTGTACCGTGTGGCACCTCAGTTGGCCCATCCATCCCGTGGGCTCAATATTGTATGCCCGGGAGAAGCCAGGGCTTTGTAATTTTTAGCCATTCGCTGTTTTTTTTTTTTTTAATCAGGTTCAAATCGGGTTAACAAGGAGGGCTGGGGAGATAGCTCAGTAGAATAAGTGCTTGCCTGGCAAGTGCAGGGTCTTGAGTTCAATGCCTGGTACCAGGGGGGAAAAAAGTTAACAAGGATAGTTCCTTAAAATAAAATCTGGAGCAGATTCATTATGCTTTTTCTTAGTAAGTGTTAAACTTGCAATAATCTTCCATCAATGAGAACTAATATCAACAGCAAACCTTAGCATACAATAGCTTCATGGGGGCCAACAGCCTGTGCATCCAGTCGTGAGTGGCTACAGAGCCTAGAACCATCAGTGACAGATGACAAATGTATTCAATGAATACTGCTTGAGTGGATGGGTGGAATAATGGTATTTGGCGGAGGACAACCATAGTTAAACCAAGTTTTAAAAATAATAGCTAGGGCTGGCCAAATAGCTCGGCTGGCCAAATAGCTCAGCACCTGCAAGCAAGCTCAGGGGCCGGGGGTTCAATCCCTGGGCCTGCTGTGGGAGGGCGCTGAGATGGCAATTGAGATTGAGCGTGGGGTCGCACGCCTGTGATTCCAGCTGGGAGGCTGTAAACAAGCAGATCACTACAAGTCTGATCTACTAGTGAGACCCTGAACACCCTGTAGACCCTTCCCTAAAATACAAAAAATAAAAGATAACTAATGGTTGTGAAATGAACATTTATACCTGGAATTTTGAATTTCTTTGAACTTTATGCCTTATTTTTGTGTCTATTCAAGCGCATATCAGGCTTAATTGCTTTATATATTTATAGAACGTTGGATATATTTTCTATCTTACAAGTCACTGGACTGTTGCACACAGTCTTTTATCTAAGTTGCAAGACTGAGGCCAAGAATTCCTGGCCCTCTCATGACTGCTGATGTAAGCTGAAAACGCACTGTGGAGGGAATAATCATTGGAATGGTGTAGTCTTTTAAAATCAGAGCAAATAATGTGGCCCTGGCCTCTCCAGTCTTTTGCCTCAGATCTATTCCAGACCTGGGAGGAGAACTCTGCAGGCATAGAAAGGGCTCCACACGTGGACTGTGGGTGGCCTTGCTCCCTAGAGGGTGGGAAGCTCCCTCTGCACATATTTCTGCTGGGTGTTGCGTCACTGTGGCGTATGAAAACTGGAAAGCGAGAAGCAGACTTCCACGGAGTGCAGGCTTCCCGACCTTTCCGTGTCCAGGCGCGGCCTGCAGTGTCTGCTCTTGTGTTTGCCCTTGCAGCTCTATGTGGCCACGGAAGCCATCCTCATCGCACTGATTGGAGCCACACCGTCATACCACTGGGACTTGGCTGGTCTCCTGCCCAACCAAAGCCACAGCAACCAGTCGGTGGGCAAAGAGCAGGCCTTCGGGGACTGGCTCCTGACGGCTAACGGCAGCGAGACCCGCAAGCACGTGCATTTCAGCAGCAGTTTCACCTCCATCGCCTCTGAGGTAATGGCCGTGCTCCCTGCTAATGTAGTTCTCCTTGTCTGGATAGCACCGTTTTCTCTTATTGGTTTAGATTTTAGCCACATTGTCTAATAACTTTCTTATAAAATTTAAGAGCTGAAGGTTTTCATGTATTCAAGGAGACTATCCTATAAAAATGTTCTTTTTTCTTCTTTCTACTCATGGAGGAAGTACGCATGTTACTAAATTAGATAGATGGAATAAGATATAAGCTCCAGAAGAGTCCATGATGTCCTTTTAAAGTTCAAAGAGCTCCATAGTGACCCTTTAAAAGTACATTAAAACTTTCATCGTCTCTATTACATATGCAAATGTTAGCAAAGTCCAGCAAGAGAAATGGAATGATCCCCCTGGAAGGCCCCGGCTGCATTTTTAATCCAGTCCTGTGAGAGGACCACTGGGCCTGCCTGTCCATTTTGAAAGACAAAAATGATCCCCCTTCCAGGCAGGCTTTGCTCTTGGGCCCTGCGATCCAGTTAATTAATAGACTGATACCTGGAGCAGCAGCAAATGCTGGGAGCCTTGCCAGCCCTCTGTTGTCATGGCTGTGCTAGAAGGCTTCCTCCCCCCAGATCTCTCCAACCACTGCCCTGCAGGGTGCCAGAGTGCCTGTGATGCCCAGTGCCCTGCCTCCTGTGTAGGTCCAGGCCTGGAGAGCAGCCTCCTCCGTCTGTGTGCGCAGGTGCATACACTCATGTGTGCCTTCACTGTGGCTCCCAACGGCCCACCCTGTCCTCACTGGCTGTTCTTGCTCTCCTGTGAGTGGGGCTCACTGAAAGCAGAGACCCCAGCTGATGGGGGATTTGTGGGGCCTTTCCAGGGAAGGCCCCGTTGGAAGGCTTTTACTTCACCAGCAACTACAAAGCATTTCTAATCAGAACCGGCTGTATCATCTGTGTTCCCCAGAAACCTCCAGGGATTTCTCTCCCACTGCATATAGGACACAGTAGAGACCCAAGGCTCTTCACGCTTCACAGCTTGGTGGGTTCTGGCATTCCTCATTTGTGAGTGTCACATGAGGTGTGATGAAAATACAGTCAGTAGTGCTTCCAGGTGCCATCCAATAGAAAGCCTTGTAAAAATAGGATGTGTCTTTGTCACCTTGTTCCCCTGTCACCTTATCCCTCTTGTCACCTTATCCCCCTTGTCACCTTATCACCATGCAACTTCTGGCTGCTTCTCTAAAGTCAAAATGGACAGGCAGAGTACACATTATGAAACAATCCAGGGCATCCAGACAGGTGTGAGGGCACAACGAAAGACACAGAGAAGACACCTAGAAGTGCTTCAAAAGGTGGTACTGTGAGGCTCTGCTGTGGGGGATACATGGCAAGGTGTCACATATCTACTTATGTTTATTAGTGCGCGTTTGCTGTGCATAATGGTTGCATTTCTCGTGCGGAGTTGCACATGTGCATCATGCATCCTCGTTCTTCCTTCATCCCCTACTCCCCCCTCCAGGTCTTGGTCCCCTTCTCATTTTTCCCTTCTGTTCTCCTTCCACCCTTTCTCCCTCTTTTCCCTCCCCCTACTCCATCTCTTATTCCCCATCTCTTAGAGAAAGATCTTCCTACTTCCTACCTTCCTGTTCATCTGTCTTCTGTCTGAAAGATGACATAAGAAACATTGCAGTATTTAAATTTTTTTTTTTTTTTTGCATTTTTTTGCATTTTAGGGAAGGGTCCTCAGGGTGCTCATCACTGCTAGATTGGACTCGTGGTGATATGCCTGTTTACAGCCTCCCAAGAGCTGGGATTACAGGTGTGCGCCACCATGCCCAGTCTGCAGTACTTAACTTTTGTGTCTTATTTCACTGAATATTTTGGCCTCACACTGCTTCCATTTACCCATGAATGCCTCATTTATCTTTCTTTATGACAAGGATTCCTCCATCGTGTATAAATACCACAGTTCCTTTGTGTGTGCATCTGTTGATGAGCCTATAGTTGCTTCCAAGATTTAGCTAACAGTGTGATATAATTGTGCTGCTACAAACATGGGCATGCGTGTGTCCTGTAACCTTGTGGGAGATGGTGATGTATCTCTTACTGTAATAATTTTTAAAAATTTGAATATTCCCCATAGTTTTATATCACCTCTTACCTATGTCAGGCAGGGCGCCCCTTCAAGCCCTTACCTCACTTAATGCTCAGGATAGTCCTGTGTGGTGGGTATTATTTTTTCCATTTTATTCATTGAAGGAATTGATATCTGAGGTCAAGATTAGCTAATAAGGTCAGTGTTGGTCTTTGAACCCAAATTAACTGAGATGTCTGTGCTCTTAATTTATTGTACCTTTTGAAATTATTAATCCAAAGAGGTATGCTACACATCAGATTTTTTTTATAGCTAACAGTTGAGTGTCTCTATTGCAAATAGTTTCAAACTGACCAAAAATTTCAAGAACTGTGCAGAGAGCACCGCTATGTCCCCTAGTCTCCTCTGTTAAAATATTCCACTTTGGTGGCACTGTTGTCACTGTTATCTCTTTATTTTTTTCTTCACCATTTTGAAGTTGTGTGTGATGCTGTCCTTTCACCCCCACTTTCCTCTTACTTCCACGAGTATTTCCTAAAAATGAAGACAGTCCTGTACAGTACCTTAGGTAGCATGGTAAGGGACTTTACACTGATTCTAGAGTTTAAACTGTACACATTTTGGCACACCACTCACTTGCAGTTTTATCACTGGACTTAGTACTATCTTTCAGAGAACTGCCTTACCTTGTTGCCATATTGACTTTTGTTCAAAATCAGGGAATAATGCTCTGGTTTCTCTTCAGATCGTATAAATCTTTCATCTTTTACAAAATCAGGGAATACACATAGTTGTCTTTTCAAGTATCCTTTGACCTTCAGCTTTCCTTTCATTTTTATTTATTTATTTAATTTTATGAAGAAACAAATAGCAATGAGACAGTCTAAAAACAGGTTAGTAGGACAGTGATAATCATTCTGGTCTTCTAAATGTGTACTGCTTCTAATGTCATCAATTGCTGCTTTACTGTCTCTCAAGTAAATGTTTGTTTAAAGAAAAGGGTAATAGGGTCAGGGAAATGGCTCAGTGGAGTAAGTGCTTCCCTGGTAAGCGCAAGGGCCTGAGTTCATTCACCAGTTCACAAAAAAAAAAAAAAAAAAAAAAAAAACAACTTGACCCAGGTCTATCTCCATGCACTAAGCTAAAGTCAAAATGGATTAAAGATCTTAACATTAAAAAAGAGACACTCAGTCTCTTGGAAAAGAAAGTAGAAGAAACTCTTGAAGACATAGGGGTAGGCAAAGAATTCATGAGCAAACATGTATGTGCACGGGAAACACTTGAAAGAATTAACAACTGGGACCACCTGTTATTGAGAAGTTTTTGCACGTCAAAAAAAATACCAGCAAAGTGAAAAGATAACCCACAAATTTTGAAAAATTCCTAACTCGTAAGTACTCAAATAAGGGTCTGCTCTCTAGAATTTATAAAGAACTAAAAAAATATCAGGGCCCCTAAATTTAAAGACCCAATCCAGAAATGGGCATCCGAGATAAACACACAGTTCTCAGAGGATGAAATTAAAGAAGTGAATAAATATATGAAAAAATGCTACACATCACTAGTCATCCATGAAATGCAAATTAAAACAACACTGAGTAACCATCTCACTCCAGAAAGAATGGCTATCATAAGGAAATCAACCAACAACAAATGTTGGAGAGGTTGTGGGGAAAAGAGAACACTTCTCCACTGTTGGTGGGAATGTAGACTGGTGCAACCATTATGGAAATCAGTGTGGAGACTTCTTAAGAAACTAGGACTGGAAGTCCCACTCAAGCCAGCTATACCTCTACTGGGAATTTTCCCGGAGGAACTGAAAACATCATACCATAGGGATATATGTGTTCCTATGTTTATAGCAGCACAATTTGTGATAGCAAAATCTTGGAAACAACCAAGATGTCTGTCACATGAGGAATGGTTGAAAAAGATGTGGTATTTTTATACAATGGAGTATTACTCAGCTATAAAGAATGATAAACTCGAAGCCTTCATATTTAAGTGGATGCCATTTGAAGACATACTTATAAGCAAAATAAACCAGACACACGTGTGAAAATATCATATAGTATCCCTAGCTCAAAAGAAGAACTGCAAATAGAAATGTATAACAGATTGAAAGGAAAGCAAGAACTTGAGGATTGGACAATGAGGAGAGGGCAAGGAGAAATGCTGAGAAACATGACAGGCAAGACCATTCATTTATACACACTAGATGGGTAAGACAATGATCCTGAGAAACATCAGATTTTTGAAACTAGCAGTTAAGTGGTAGGATTCTCACCCTGACTAACTATATATACTGATACCTGTAAACCAAGCAACTACACTGAATTTAACAAAGTGTAATAGAAGGGTCATGCTTCAAATGCCTGTCATTCTGGTCTTCTAAATATGTACTTCTTGTCATGACATACCAGCTATTACTGCACTGCCCTTTTTTAAAGGGTAGTAAATGAAAAATAAGACCAAAAAATGTCACAAGACAGTCCTGATACAGTGCTACTATGCTGTATATGGATGGATTTCCAAATATTTATGTAAATATATGTAAGTGTTCATTTCTAATATATATATATGAATTGATTCCAGAAGTGGAATAATATAAATTTTTATTAGTCAATATATATAATCAAATAGCCTTTTAAGAAGGAAAAACCAGTTTCTGTTTTTACCAATAACAAAAATTTCCAAGGCTATTTATTTGTTTATTGCAATACTTGGGATTGAACCCACAACCCAGAGCTTCACTGAGTCCAGAGCTGAGCTACATCATTTTTTATATTTTTATTTTCACTTCAGGTTTCACTGAGTTGTGCAGGCTGAGCTCTTACTCGTGATCCTCCTGCCTCAGCCTCCCAGAGCGCTGGGACTATAGACATGCACCTCTAGTGTGGGCTTTTTAAAATTTGCACATTTGATAGGTAGAAACTGTAATCTTGAGGGGCTGGCCAGATAGATCAGTGAACTTCTAAAGCACCTGCTTAGGCAGATGCAGCAGCCGGGGTTCAATCCTTGTGTGCCAGTGCTGGCCCCGCCCCCTGGGCGCACTGAGACAGCAAATGAGACTGGGTGTGGTGGGCCCACCTGTAATTCCAGTGCTTGGGAGACTGAAAACTGGAGGATCACTACAAGTCCTATCTGTGTAATGGACCCTGTAGACCCTGTGCTGAATACATTTAAAAAAAAAGAAGAAAGCATAAAAAAAAAAAAAAAGGCAATAAATGAAAGTAAGAGACAAGAAAAAAATGTCATAGGGACTGTCCTGCTACAACGCTGTATATGGTTAGATTTCTAAATTTCTGTGTAAATATAGTAATTATATATTTCTATTTAAAAATTTTTTTTATTATTTTCTTCAGGTTTCCTTGTATGATGTTGGATTGTGTCGCTGAGTTCAGGCACCTAAATTGATTTAATGGCAATGGAGTGCTCATCCTTTTATGATGTTGATGGTCTCACAGGTTGTAGATCCCTCTGCCTCATTAAAAAATGAAGACTTTTATTTTAGGTCTGGCTGAAGACTTCGTTTGATTTGGTTGTGTACCCCTGTCAGGGCGCCACATCTGGAGATGTGGGCCATGCATGGGACTCCCCCCCCCCCGTGTGGTGGTCTAGGAATGCAGGGCCTTGCGCTGATCTCTATCCCTGGTCTCTTTAAGTCACTGAGCTGCTGAAGCTGAGCTTGCATTTTACAGTTACATCCGTGTCTCAGAGTGTGATCGTAGGCGTGCACAACCCCACCTGGCCCACCTGTGCCCTTTTTTGACCACTGTTTTTTCATTTTAAGGAGTAAGAAGCCAAATCAATGGGGAATCACTTTCAGCTGTGTAAACGTGCTGGTCCTCATCAGGTTGCAGCCTTAACTTAATATCCTAACGTAGCCCTAACTTAGTGTCCCTGAATGATTCTTGAGGGACCAGAGCTACGTGATGACAGCAGTACAGTTATTAAGGCAGCATTTCTCCACGTTAGCAGCCTGCTTTACATCTTCCCTTCAAGCAAGAGCTCTGTCTTCTGTGTCTCTTGACCTACACTAAATCTAAGTATGTATTCATAGATTTATGTGCTTTTCAATGACTTACGATATTTTATACCCTAATTATTTTATCATTCAGTTATGCTATCAGTGGAAACTTCTAAGCTGGCTTTTGGGCTTTTTAAAAAATTTCAATTGAAATTTTTATTTTAAAATAATTGTAGGCTGGGTGTGGTAGCACACACCTGTAACCCCAGCACTTGGGAATCTGAGGCAGGAGGATTTCCACAAGTTTGAGGCCAACCTGGAATACATAGTGAGCTCAGGCCCAGCCTGAACTATACAGCGAGACCCTGTCTAGATAGGTAGATAGATAGATAGATAGATAGATAGATAGATAGATAGATAGATAGATAGATAGATAGATAAAATAATTATAGACTTACCTACAGTTGCAAGAAATACTACACAGCCAAGTATGGTGGTACATGCCTATAATCCTAGCAACTTGGGAGGCAGATACAGGAGGATCGCTATAAGTTCTAGGCTAGCCTGGGTTACATAGTGCATTCAAGGTCACCTGGACTGCATAGTGAAACTCTCTTAAAAAAAAAAAAAAAAGAAAGAAAGAGCAACTACAGAGAAATCCCATATATGCTTATTACCAAGTTTCCCAAACCAGACTAGGCTATCATAGCTAAGGTGCTGACGTTGATGCGGCTCACACACAGCACTTGTACACCCAAGAGCAACCCGCTAGTTGGCCTTCTGGAGTGGTACCACCCCGCTTTTACCCTTCTTTCCTTAGACCCTCATGACTACTAATCTTACATTGTATCTTTTGAAGAATAACATAAAGGTGAATCATATGGATGGAACTCTGGAGGACTGGCTTTTTGTACTCAACATAATTCTCTGCAGGTTCATCCAGATTTAGTCTTTCAAAGTCATGAATGTGCATTAAATTTTGTCAGATGTATTTTCTGTAACAATTGTATTTTTTTGTTATACATTCTCATAGATTACACTGCTTGGTTTTCAAATATCAAAGCATTCTTTTATCTGGATATGGTGTATTTTCATATGTTGATGAGTTCTATTGCTGATATTCTGTTGAGGATTTTTGCTTCTGTGTTTGTGAGGGTTTTAGACTTGCAGTTTCTATTTTGGACTGTTTCTGACTGGTTTTGGTGGTAATATCATACTAGCTTCACAAAGTAAATTGGAAAGTGTTCTTTTTGTATTTGCTAGAAGGAATTATATAGGATAGAGTTAATTCTTTAAATGTTTGGTGTGATTCTCTGGTGTAATCACCTAGGCCTATAAATTTCTTTCTGTGGAGTCTGGAGATAACAAACTTAATTTCCTTAAGAATATCGGGCTACTTTAAAGAATTTTTTTTAAATCTTTTATTTATTTGGTACAAGGTCTCACTACACAGCTTGAACTCTGATCCTCCTGTCTCAGCCTCCCTAGCACAGGGATTACAGCTGTGCGCCATTGCACCCAGTTTCGATGGCTAACAAGGCAGGCATGCGGTCCTGGGGATTGAACCCAGGTCCTTGCGCTTGCCAGGCAGGCCCTTAGACTGCCGCTGAGCTACCCCAGCTAGGGCTTCTTAGATGATTAGGTTTTGTTTGAGTGAGTTGTGGTAGTTTGTGCTTTTTGAAGAATAGGCCCATTTCATCTAAGCTATTAAACTTACATGTATAGAATTGTTTATGGTATTACCTTATCCTTTTGATGTCTGTCTGAAATAACATGTACTCTTGTTGTTTGATATTCATAATTTGTGTCTTCTCTGTTAATTTCTTTAATCGTTATACAGGTTTGTCAATGCCACTGATTTCTTTTTTTAACAAACCTCGGCATTATTATTATTTTGTTTCTTTTTCTGTTATCTGTATATTTTTAATTTTGTTGACTTGAGGTCTTTATTATGTCTTTCATTCTGTTTTCTTTGGAATTTCCCACCTCCCTTTTCTTCCTTTTATTCTATTTTATTTTTTCAGAACCAGGGATTGACCTCAGACCCTTGTGCTTATCCTACTGAGCCATCTCCGTGGCCCCTCTTCCTTTTTTATGTTTTCTGTTTGCTTTCTGTTGTTGACTTCTAGTTTGATTCCATTGTATGATCGTACAATTTTATTTCTTATAAATTTATTATATATGGGGCTGGGGAGATGGCTCAGTGGAACAAGTGCTTCCCTGGCAAGCACAAGGGCCTGAGTTCAATCCCCGGTTCCGCCAAAAAAAAAAAAAAAATGTTACCAAATTTATTATGTAGATTTCTTTTGGCCCTTGAAATTAATGTATACTATATTGTTATTATTGGGTATGTTTTATAAGTATTATTTATACCCTGTTTGTAAATGGTATTGTTGAGTTCCTCTACGGTCTTGCTGATTTTCTGTCTAGTTTTATAGATTGTTGAGAGAAAAGTGAGTATGCCTCCCATTAAACTTGATAGAGTTGTTATTTTTTCCTTTGATTTTCTGAAGCTTTCATTCCCATGTTTTATACCTCTGTTGTTTGATATATATATATACTTGGGCTTCTTTCCCGCCCTTTTGAGATAGGATCTCCCCATGTAGTTCAGACTGGCCTTGCCTTACTATGTAGCCTACGCTGGCCTTGAACTCACAGAACTCTTCCTGCCTTAGCCTCCCAAATGCTGAGATTACAGGCGTGTGCCACTGCGCCTGGCAGTCACTTTGACTTCTGGGAGGGTTTGACTTTTAATAATTACATAACGTTCCTCTCTGTGCCTGGCCGTTTTCTTGTGTGCAGTCTAATTTATCTAACATTGGTTGTAGCCAGTCCTTTCTTCAGTGAGTGGTAGCAGATGTCTCCCCTTGCGTGTTCAGCTTGCCTGTATTGCTTCGCTGTGCGTGAACGAGTCACCTGCGGGCAGTGTGTGCTGGGGCCAGGTCCTTCAGTCTTCTCTGCCACCCTCTGTCTTCATTTGTTATTCTTAAATATTTTACATTTAATATCATTATTTGTATGTTAGAGCTTACATCGTTGTTGTTATTGGTTTTTTCTCTTTCAACCATCTTTATTTTATTTATTTATTTATTTAATTTCTGTTTTGGTACCAGGGATCAAACTTGTAACCTGGCATATGCCAGGCAGGCACTTATGCTGCTGAGCTATCTCCCCAGCCATTAATATTATTGGTTTGTTTTTAGTTCTGTGGTTTTTTTTTTGTTTTGTTTTTGGCCCCGTTTCTCCTATCTTCCTGTGAATGGATTGAGCATTGTTTCAGAATTCCGTTTTGATTTATTTATAGCTTTCCCTCTTACTGCACCTGTTTGTGCAGCTTTTATTAGTGATGACTTTCAGCCTTACCCTACATATGAATCACGGGCCACAGTCTGCTGCTACAGTTGGAGCAACGCAGAAATAGCATCATTTTATGTCCATTTACCTTTTCTAGGTTATAGTCACGTTAACTGATTTTCCACAGGCTTTTTGAGTCCTTTGCACAGTGCTGCAATTTGACACTGACAAGGAAACCCTGTCACCGTACCCCAAGCTCCCGTGGCCATGGCTAAGGCACTTCTGCCAATGACACAGTCCCTTGAGTTTTCCTTCATCTGAGAAACCTTGATTTTGTTTTCTCTCTTGGTTTTCACGGGTTGTAAAATTTTCTGCCTGCTTAGACTACATAGTTGCTGTGTCCTATGTTCTACCTTTAAATTTCCTGATTTTGGTCCAGTATACGGCTTCCATTTTTCTGTTGAACTCATCTATCATAAATGTTAATTCTAAGATTTCTATGTTGTTCTTTTTTTTTATAATCTCTCTTTCTTTGCCAGGATATTTTTTTTTTTTAATTTTTTGCAGAGTATTTTTATTTTGTCACTTGTTCTAAGCACTGGGTAAGTACACATCAACGCATGTCTATGATGGTAGGCTTAACATCTCTGTTAGATAATTCTCACATCTCTGTCATTTCAGTGATTGTTTTTTTCCTGCCCGTGTGGTTTTAGTAATTGTTGATATGGCAAATTATTTTTAATTGAAATCTGCCAACTTGCGTTATGACATTATGAGATTCTTGGGCTTGCTTATGCCTCCTGTTTTCGCTGGCTTTCTGTGACACGGCCCTAGCGTAGAAGAGGGGAGGAACTGCTTGTCGCTACCCAAAAGTGGTGGTAATCCAGTCACTTGGGTGACCCCCGCCGAGTGCTCATTGCTCCACAGGAGTGAGAGTGTTGCTGCCCTGCCTGGCACTGCCCCGTGGGGTTGGTGCAGCTGCCCCTGCCTGGCCAGGGTGGAAGCCTGGGTTCCCCACTCTGCTTTTGCTTCGGTGGATGGGGCTGAAAACATCACTTACTATATGTGGTGATTGGCCAGCTATAAAGCCCCTCTGTATACTAGGATGGTTCCATCTTGTTAGGCTGGCCCCGCCCAGCCTTTGGATGGAGAGAGCAGGTTTTAGCAGGGTGCCTTTGTTCCTCACCCCATCAGAGCACCACTTAGCCACTTGCAGAGGTGTAATGTAAGGTCCAGTATGTATATACTACCTGTACAGATAGCGAGCCTGTCTCCAGCAGATGCACCAAGATGTGTCATGGAATGCAGGCGAGGGAAGGGGAAGGGAGGGAGGGAGGGAGGGGAGGAGAATTATGGGAGGGGATGGGAAGGCTACTCTTCTGCACCCCTGGGTGATATCCTTGCACTGCCCTTCCATGGGCCTTGGGGGAATCCCTGTGGGCATGGTTTAGAAGAAATTCTCTTTGGAGCACCTCACAGGCTACACTGTCTGTGTCAGCCTAGGGGAGTCCAAGATGTTCTGCAAGGGTGGCTGTGGCCCAACTGCTCTGACAGTGAGAAGTACAGGGACACAGTGGGCCACCACTGGGGCAGAACTCGGATCCCCCAGTTTCTCAGCTGTGGTGAGGCCATGCTATATTTGGACAGAGCTGTGGGGAAGAAGATGAGTTTGTGCCTTACAAGGTTTTGTAGGTAGAAGAAAGAATGATTACCTCTTAGCATTTCCTACCTGAGGGCTTTGGTAGCCGCTTCTAGCTTCTAGCAGCTCTACTTTGTCCGTTATCAGGTAGTAATGAATTTAAAGAATTTGCCCTAAGCCATATCCCTACTAAGCCACAGGTCTGGGGCTCATATTTTTCCCATTACATCCCTGGTTTCCAAACCATTTTTTAAAAGAATAAAATCCTTTAGTTTTAAATGGTATCTCACATGGCTTATCGGTATTTTAAAAAGCTGGCAACTGCAGTGTGAAGAGACAGTATGTAATGAGAGAAAGTCTTTGCCAGCTCCTCTTCCTTAATCTAGAAGATTAAGATCTAGAAGAGTTCAAAAACTTCCCACCAAATATACCAAATAACCTAATGAATAAATGACCAAATGAGTTGAACAGACACTTCTCAAAAGAAGAAATACACTGCCAGTAAGTGTATGAAAAAATGTTCAACATCTTTTTCAGTTAGGAAAATGTGAGTCAGAGAAGGACATCGGGAATTCATCTCGCCTGCAGACGAGATGCAGGTGAGTGCTGGTGAGGAAGTGTGGAAAGCGTCCTTCTCCACTGCTGGTGGAGTGCACATTGGTACAGCCAAGTGGGTGGAAACCGGTGGAGCGGCGCCTCAAAGAACTAAAACTAGAGCTACCACTGCATCCAGGTTTATGCTCTTTGGTATAAACTCGAAAGAGTTAAAGTCAGCATGCTATGCCCACATTTGTCGTGGCACAACTCATGATAACCAAGATGCAGAACCAACCGGGTGCTGACAGTGGATGAGTGAGTAATGAAAATGTGATACAGATAGATAAATCACATTGTATGTATATGTATGTATACATGTATGTATATATATATATATATATATATATATATATATGATATATATATATATATATGATATTACTGTATTGTAAAGAATGAAAAATTTTTTTCATTTACAAGCAAATAGATGTATCTGGACATAATATTAAGTGAAAGCCATACTCAGACAAATATCACATATTCTCCCTAATATGTGGAATCTAAAAAAAGATTTTTCTTTTCTGTAGTTTTCTTTAGGGAAGGGTCTACAGGGTGTTCAAGGTCTCACTATGTAGATCAGATTCATAGTGATCCTTCTGTTTATAGCCTCCCGAGTGCTGGGATTACAGATGTGCACCACCATGCCCAGTCTCAGTTGCCATCTCAGCATGCCCCAGGCGCAGGGCTAGCACAGCAGGCCCAGGGATCGAACCCTCAGCCCGTGTCAGCTTTCTTCAATCCACTGGGCTATTTGGCTGGCCCTAAAAAAAGATGATAAAAAATAGAAGGGAGACAAAAGGAAGCAAGTAAGTAGGAGGTGGGAGTCAAAGAGTATTATTGGAGATGGATATGATCAAAATATGTACATTGAGAACCCATGTTTTATAAAATTAATAGGCATCAATAAGGAACACGGAAAGCAATAGAGCTGGGTGCTTTGCTGTAGTCACTGAAGAATGTCGGAGTCCAGGCCAGGCCCCTTGGCCACTGCTGTCCTGTGGAGCCCCAGAGCCACTTGCCTAAGACCAGGGCAAAGAACTCACCCTGCCTGGGCAACACCACCCTTGGCAGTGAAGTGACAGGTCGAGGTGCGCCTTGGTGGGAACTGGCAGGAAAGCCGCAGAGCCCGTGGGGCGTACGCACTGGGCTGCAAGCAAGAAAGCCACATAGCTTCCCTCTGCCAGTCACCTCTCAGGAGAGCTTTGACAGGCAGGATTCTGGGGGAGTGGGAAAAACAAGAGTAATACTTACGTGGAAAATGTAAGAAAAGAATATGGCTTAGAGCAGCTGGCAACCATCCCAGTGTCCCCCAGTGAATAAGTGGAGGAGCCTGGCCACCAAGTCCTATGGCCCCTCTCCTGGGACTCGGAGAAGCAGGAAAGGGGGCAGGAGGAGCCCTTCCACGAGTGGTGTCTTGTGCTTGCCTTCTTTAAGGGGACATCGCCCAGGGTATTTAGACTCTGGCTAGCAGTCCTACATATGCAGACCCACTCAAGAACCTTGGAAATGACAGTTCAGCTCTATCAACCCCAACTAAACATACACAGTTCTTGATAGAACAGAAAATAAGCAAGGAGCATTAAATAAAACTAACCAATCTATTTAGCAGTCACAACACATCCCAAGCCCATTGGCTCAGTGCTGATGCTGCTCCCCACATTGCTTGGGCCTTTTTTCTCTATAATAGTTTTTTTTTTTTTTTTTTCAGAACTGGGGATTGAACTCAGGCCCTTGCACTTGCCAGGGAAGCGCTTATTCCACTGAGCCATCTCCCTGGACCCCTCTGTAAATAGTTTTATTATACATAGAAGAGCTCACACACTAGGAGGGAAACCTACCTACCTGTTTCTCTGCCGTGTTTCTGCCCCTGGTCATGTCCTGATTGTCCCTGGCCCTTTCCCGTCACCCCTGCAGAGAGCCTTGTGTCCCAGCACATCTTCAGGGATCCTCAATGTTTTTCTTGCTCAGTTTCATACAGCCATGTGTTAGGTTCTCAGTGTGTTCATTTGAAGATGCACTGAATTCTTGGTGTTGTCTCTGGAGACAGTGAATTGGCCTTCCCGGAGGCTGTGAAGTGTTGTAACTACTATGACTTCTGATGGATGACACCCACTCTAGCCCTCCCTGTTGCTTGTTGAATCCAGCGCATGCCGTAATCATTGAACACAAATCCAGAGACCACAAAGGAGAGTCCAGGACACATGAGGGTGTACCAGGCCTCCTCCAGACTCCAGCGGCTGCCCTGGAGCCTGTTCACTTTAGATTTCTTAAGCGGTTTTTAATTCTTCAATTTGCTGGTTGTCCGAGGTCATTCCTATGGCAATCATATTCTCAAGTGTTTCCCGCATCATACCTTGGCGGAGCTTCTCTTGAGATGGATTCCGCACAGCCCACTCCTCCTTGGTGAAGTGCACAGGCACATCCTCAGGGTCACTGCTCCATTGCGTGGGTTGGTGGTCTCCGAGGCTCCTTCTGGTGCCACTGGCAGCCGGCAGAAGCTTCATAAAATTCTGTCTACTCAGCCGGAAGCCATCAGCAACACCGAATATACAGTTTTTTGTTTTTGGTTTTTTTTTTTGTATTTTAGGGAAGAGTCTACAGGGTGTTCAGGGCCTCCTACTAGATCAGACTCGTAGTGATTCTCCTGCTTACAGCCTTCCAAGTGCTGGGATGATAGGCGCGTGCCACACCACCCACTCTCATTGCTGTCTCAGCATGGGGCCAGCAGGGCAGGCCTGGGTGTGGAGACCCTGGCCCCTGAGCCTGCTTGCGGGTGCTTTAATCTGCTGAGCTATTTGGCTGGCCCTAAAAATACACATTTAAAACTCTTTCCTTGCATCTGATTGAAAAATGGGTCAGGCCTCGCAGAACTTTCTTACACATGGCTTGGGGAGGGTTGAATAAAAGGTTAAGTAGATGTGATTAACATGATATTTAGTGCAAAAAAAGCCTCCCTCTAATCTAGGAGTCTTGACTATTCTAAAATGAGCTAATAGCCTTTGGGGTGAGGTTATGTAGCAAATTGCTGTATGCAATATTCAAATTATTCCCTGAGCTCTGACTCACATACAAAACACCAAATATCATGGAGACACACAATTATCATGCTTAATTAATGTTTGCAACCAAAAAGTGTAAGGTTGGAATCTTTAATATCACTGTGGATATTGAAAAGCTAAAATTGACTGACTATTGTCTGGAGATTAGTATGTTTTCCCCCAAGCCATACCCAGGGGTCAAAAGACAGAGTATTAAAACTATTTGAAAAATTCACTGCAATTAATTGCTTTAGGGGCTAATTTTTTTTTAATGCCTTGCTTCCTTATGCCAGTACCTCTGATTGTTATGGCCTGCACACTTCACCCATTAAGTGGTAATTCAGAGTGACAACTACACCGAAATGAAGCAAGTTAGTTAATCACCATGAAACTGTTCCCGGAATACCCTGCCTGAGCTGTCCCTAAATCACAGGAGGCCTCTGATTACCTGATTTTCTCCTGCAGTGAGGTTTTCATAGCTGTAAATAAATAGTTTTTATGAGAAATACAGGAGACGGAAGGGTAGAAAACTGGAGCTGGTGTCAGAGCTGTCTAGAATTTTTCACAGTGGAGCAGAAACGGCTCTGGGTTGCATAGAGCCCTTACAGTCATGAGCTCGGGTGCTGGGAATGTCTGTGCTTATTACAAGCTGGGGGTCCGAGCCATGGCAGTTGTCATCTGAGTTCGTTTTCCCCAAAGTACAACCGTGAGTCCCAAGGAGCTTGCTCACGAGGCCTGTGCCAGGCTTGCTTGCCCATGTTGCTGGGCCTGCCCAGCCAGCCAGAAGCTCCTATTGTCTTCCTCCTAGCTGTGGCAAGGTGGGCTAAGACCCTGACTTGGCCATCGTCTCATTGCTGAGACTCAGCTCCCAGCAGCCGTAATCTAAAGGATGAGAAGCACACTCTGACTGCACACTCTGCCTCCTGACAGCCCGCGCAGGTCCGCTCCTCCGTGGCTGAATCCTCCGATGCAGTCAGCACTGTTGCCACACAGTCACCTGCCAGAAGCCTGGCTGCTGAGTGACGAGGCTCTGAGGGGTCATCCCAGACCCACCACACAACAGCCTGGAACGGCCATGGGGTCAGCCCCGCTCCGGAAAGGTGGAGCTGGTGGTGGTGAGGTACTCGGGGCTTCTGAACGTGTTCACTTTGAAGAAGCCCCACAGCCAGGTGAGGAGTGAGGCGCCTCTGTGGCCGCCCCTGCCGTGCCCCCCACCCCTGCTCACGGGCTCACTGACAACGGAGAGTCACTCATAGCACATTCCTCTTCCCATGTGATTATAGATGTCCCTCCTGGGTGACATATTTGTAGACTAATTAAAGATAAGGCCTAAGTATTCCAGGGGCTAAAGATAAAAAGATAAAACCAAAAGGGGCTGAAGATAAACCAAAGTATTCCAGATGTCAGATTGCCTACAGGAAGTAGGAATGTCCCTTGTACTGGCTTTCAGGGGAATGCCATTGGGCAACTCCAGGAAAAGACAGGCCATTTGTTTTGTCCCTGCATCCCTGTAACCTCACACATGATGTTTAAGTTAGTGCAACAGAGACAGTCTGTGATGGTGCCTGAAGGCTTTACTTTCACTCTTGTTACATAAATAATTCTGCAGTGTTTATTTGGTTCTGGCAGGGCCAGCTAGCCAGATAGCTCAGCAGATTAATGCACCTGCTTAGGCAGACGCAGGGACTGGGGTCCAATCCCAGTATGCCCTGCTGGCCCCACCCCCAGGGCATGCTGAGATAGGGATTGAGACTGGGCGTGGTGGCGCACGCCTGTGATCCCAGAGCTTGGGAGGCTGAAAACAGGAGGATCTCTTCAAGTCCGATCTACACATTGAGATCCTATAGACCCTGTAGACCCTGCACTAAATAAATAAATGAATAAATAAATAATAATTAGTTCTGGCAGACACTGCAAGAGCAGTGCTTAGGATACAATGATGGCCTTAAGTCATCATAGGGGAGTGGGATGTGAGCACAAAATTGACCATGTGTCAGTTTAGGAATAAAAGCAGTGAGGTGGACAGATAGGACAGTGCTGAGGTGACTCAGGCCAGACTTCAGGTGTGGCGTGTATGTGTGTGTGTGTGTCTGTGTGTGTGTTGTGGAGCACAAAGCTGGCTGGCTGTGGCAGGCTGGATCTGAAATGCAGCGCTTCAAGTCGAAGGCCGATTGCCAAGCCAGAGGCATTCAGAGGTAGGCTTTCTTGGAGGTGATTGGCTTTGGAGGGGCCTCAAAGGGGCTGGGGAGATAGATCAGTGGTCTGAGCACCTGCCTGGCAAGTGCAGGGACCTTGGTTCAATCCTTGTACTGCATGCCACACTGGCCCTGTCGCAGGCACGCCATGCTGGCCACCAAAAACCAGGAGTGGTGGTTCACACCTGTAATCCCAGTGCTGGGGAGGCTGAGACAGCAGGGTCACTATGAATCTGAGCTGTGTATCGAGACTCTGCACCTAATTAATTAATTAATTTAAATAAAGGCCCACTCAGGATGACCACCAAGACCAAGCAACACATCTAGCAGGCCCCAAAACAGAGCACTTTCCTTTGTGAAAACCTCTGACTTTACTGCCTTTGTGTAACTGATGGCCTTGCAATGTGACTTCATATAAAAGGGGAAATGCCATCCTTTGTGTCACTTATGCTTGCTTAATTGATGGCCTTGCAGTGTAGCTCGAGGTGTCTAACCTCCCTTAGCAACCCATGATGTCACAACCCTCTCATCACAGTCCACCTCATCTGCCTGCTTTCCCTCCCAATAAAAGTCCCAAAACTGTGCTGAGCAGGGCTGTTTGGCAGAGACTCCAGTCTGGCTGCCAGTGCAATAAGCTGCTTCCTAAGCCTTCTCTGTGCTGTTTCCTCCTGTGTTTGGTCTGTTCTCAGTAATGCTCGGAGCTCATCAGTGCACTAATCCTTTGATAGATTCACAATGAGCTGTTATGAGGACTGGTTGGAAGAAGTGCATCAGTGCAGGCATAGGCTGGCCAGACAGCTCAATGGACTGAAGCACCTGCTGTGCTGGCCCTGCCTCCGGAGTGCATTGAGACAACAGTTGAGACTGGGCATGGTGGCCTATGCCTGTAATCCCAGCGCTTGGGGCTGAAAGTAGGAGGACCACTATGAGTCCATTCTGTATAGTGAGACCCTGTAGATGCTGTACTAAATACATTTAAAAAAAAATAATTGCAGGCATGCCTTAGAAGGGGACATTTTGTTCCAGGCCCCTTTTCCTCTGTCTCTACTTTGCATGGAGCAAACAGCTTTCCCACACCATGTGTTTCCACCATTATGCACTGCTTCCCCACAGGTCTAAAAACCTGCAGGTCAAGTGATTGATTGTGCACTGAAAATTATGCAACAGTGAACCAAAAGAAACCTTTCTTCCTCTAAATGGATTTTCTTGGGTGTTTTGTTATGGTGCCTGAACACTAACACACCAGGAGACAAGGTAGGGTGGGATGCAGGGAAACAAGGGCAAGAAAAGGACAGGTAGTTCCTCCCAAATGTCAGGCTTCCTAGCCAAAGGAGGATGAGCCATCTGTTGGTTTTCCTTGGGGTAGGCGTGCCCTCACTTGCACATCTGCAGAGTCGAGATTCTACATTACTTGTTTGTAAGGAATGCAGAGTTGGTCTCCAGCCCAGAGCCAAAACAAAGAGGGCAAGAAAGGGCAAGGCCTACAAGGCAGAGGGAAATGACCCCACGCCATATCTTGCCCCTTCTGTGAGAGTAGTTTGCACTTAGAACATGTTTCCAAAATAGTCCATCAAAAGTGTCTTAGTTACTTTTCTTATTGCTAGGACAAGATCCTTGACACCCACGAGTTAGAAGAGGAAAGGCTTATTTCTGCTCACAGTTTGCAGAGGTTTCGGTCCATAGCTGGCTGGCTTAATAGCAGGGTGGCATAGTAGAGGGGTGTCTCAGAGGAGAAACAGTTCATGGTGTGGCAGGCAGAAGACGGTGAGCAGCAACAGCCAGCCTTTCCTTCCATCCCATCCAGGCTGTCAACCTTTTGGGTAGTGCCACCTAGAACTGTGTTAAGTCAGTGGGCTAATTTTGTGCCACACACCAATACCACATGCCCTAGATTTGACCGGCTCCATATCAGCGCATGGGTCTTTAGGGGAACGTCTAGATACAAGACACACTAAAATGCCACCAGAAACTGGAAGAATAAGACAAAGAAAAGAAGGAGTGGTTTAGGAGAAAACTAAAATAGGAACAAACTTATTAACAGAGTCAGTAAGAAGTTGCTCAGGGTGAGGCCAGATGTGTCTGGAGTCTGTGTTAATATGAGAGGCCCTCCTGTTCTTCAGTCTTCCTAAAGGACACGGGCAGCTGCAGGGGCATCTGTCTTGGTCTCTGTGCTTTGGCACAGCCGAGAGAGATTCAGCAGCATAGTGCGATTCAGTGCAGGAAGAAAAGGAAAGAAACCTGGAGTCGTTGCTTGTGTCACATACGTGCACCAGGATATCAAGCAAACAGTAGCACAAGTGATGCGATTCCAATTACAAAACAGTTGTATCTGTAGTTAAAACACATGCTGTGGAGTGACTGAACGCTCCACACAAGAGAGCAGCTAAATCTGAAAAATTAACAAAAGTCCTTTTGGAAGCTGACTGAAAAGCGCATTATTCTTTTGTCCCCCAGTCCATCCTTCTTTGGTGTCCTTTTGCAAGTGCCTGGGGCGCCATGTGACCATCACTGCCGTTGGCTGTGCCGCCTGCATTCTCTCCTGCATTCTCTCCCTGTCTTCCTTTCTAGCAGTACCTGGTTCTGGGATTTCTGAGTCACAGTAATCGACCTGCTTGTCCTTGGTATCACTTCTGACATCCAGTTGAGTTTTGCCAGGTTCCTGAACACATGTAAGCGCCCTAAAGCCTTCAGTGCCTTTACTGAGTGCGTAGTAATTTTTATGCAAAGGCTAACGGTGGAGCTAGGAGTAGTAAGTGAAAGTGGTAACCTGTGAGCTATCTGCCTGTAGGATACAGCAGCCTGCCTGTATATTATATCTTGGATATTTATGATTTTCATTATTTAGCTGCTGCTTTGTTTTTTTATATTTTATTTATTGGCACTAAGGATTGAACCTGAGGCCTTCACACTGGGCGGCATCCTTAGCCCTTTGTATTTTAAAAAATTTTAAGACTGAATCTCTCACTAAGTTGCTTGTTGGGCTCAAATTTGAGATCTTTGTTGTTTCAGTCTCTAAGAGTGTCAGATTACTGGCAGGTGCCACAATGCCCACCTTAATTTCATCTTTAGGAGTACATAAGTCGAAAGTGAATTTTAAAGTGACACTTCAGTTTTTCAGATTATCATCATGTCAGGAAGATGGAGTTGACTTGTGACATTTCCATAAAGTTTGACACAGTCAAGGGCAGTACTAAAAGATACACTTTGTGACTGCCTTTAATAAAACCTATCAACTTTCCTCAATGTGTCCTTAACCTAATCCATCCCAGGTGGCCACAGGACATGCCTGCTAATGAAGGGCAGGACTCGGGCGCCACCTGTGAACGTCGGTCTCCCGTTCCACCTTGAATCCGTTCTCTGCTTGGAGCTCCACTCTGCAGAGCTGGCCTGGCGTAGCAAAGGCCTTCCCTGGGTCTTGCCCTGCCAGCTGACCGCCTCTGTTGTGAGCTCTGTACTGCAGTCAGAGTGCCTTTTTTTTTGATCTGCTGCTATTCCTTATTGGGACATGCCAGTTATTTTTAGCTTCTAAGTAGAAAAGACATAAAGAGTAAGAAAAAAAAAAAAAAAAACCCTCCCAAATACATCACTAGTCCCCAGCCAAGAGGATTTTGCCTGTTCCCTTTCTTCCTGCTCCTGCACCTCTTCTCCTGTCCAAGAGCTGGAAGGCTCTGCAGCGCAGCTGGTGCTCTGTGCACACCTGTATTGGCCGTATTTATGTTCCTTTCATCTTCTGTGTTAGAGGCACCTACTGCTGGTTCTGCCCCCAGTTGCACCCGGTTTCCTCGCAGGTCTGTTTTCTTTATGTGGCTGAATGATTGTGCGGGGCTTTTAATTCTAGATCCTTCAAGTCCCTTTTGAAACTAGAGTATAACAAGTGTTCAGCTCATGAACCCAATTTAGTGATTGTGACGAACGTATGAATAAAGTCGCAGATGTGGGTTATGGACGTAAGTAGGTCAGCCAGAGGCGCAGAAGATATTTGTCTTTATGTTTCTCTGTTCCTGTTATTGTGTGTGAAAGATAGATTTTATATTTTTATGTACAAGTAACTTGTCCAACTTGAATTGAATTAGTATACACAAAGCATTCATTCTGTAGCTTTAGAACTTGGTCTGCTATTAACAAAAAATAAGAATCACTGCTTTAATAATCTCTAGCCAATAGTGGTTGGAAGGACTTACAGATGTATGATTCATAAAATGTAAAACCTAATGAACACATTTCTTGAAAATGTTATAGTCATCATATTTAGGTTGATTATGGTTTGGTAATACCCAATGGCCTGGTCATATCCTGGTCTGGGTTTTACCCTGGCACAAAGTATTGATAAAAGGGGGCAAGAAAATGAAATAGCGGTTGAGTCTAGTCTGGCGGATAACCTCTTTCCAAAACTTTACAAATAGATTACGCCAGCATATTGTCTTTGATATTATAGGGATTTCAGTGTTGGTAGCTTATCTGAGCTTTCACAGAATAAAACCTTTAAGTCACATAGTATTGAAGTGGTATTTGAAAAATGTTTAAAATTGGAAACCAAACATTTAAAGCAGAATCTCACGTACTGGAGGTTGGAGGCTCTGGCAATCTAGCAGTCAGCATATCGTCCTGAATCCCTGAGTTGGCGCCCTGCATTGGCTGCCCCAAGTTCATCTGAGTCTGTTAGGGAGATCTTCCGGGCTCCAGCTTCATGTTTTCTAATTTGCTTTTTTTAAAGTTCATTTTTCAAGCTGTCTGTCAGTTCCTGAATTTATTCCAGGAGAAACAGGGAGATGCATTATCCCCAACTTGAAGGAAAAGTAATATAAATCACTTTAACTGTTGGGACTGGCAGGCTGAGAATCCGAAGTTGTCATCCGACTTGACAGCTGTCCAGTTGCTGGAAGGAGTGCGGCCTTTTTTGATAGCTTTGAGGAGTTCTGCAAATGTGGCCCACAGAATAGCTGCTATCGAGCGGCCAAATTAGCTATTTCTTCTCAGTGAAGTACAAAACAGATCAATGCGAGCTTAAATATCTTGGCACTATAAACAGAATAGCGAATATCGAGTTGCAGAATAATTACAGCTCAAGTTGCAGACTAGATTTTAAAAGCATGCAAACACTAAGAACGTGAAACCTGAAGTGTTTAGCTTGCAAGGTTGTAAAGACAAGTATGACTAGACTTTATTTATTTGTCCCTTTCAGGAAAAGGGCTATCCCTGTGATGGACATAGTCCTTTGATTTCTAGAACAATCTGAAAACTAATACTGATTTAGGCTTAGGCATGTCACCATAGGCGTCTCATCAGTTGAAAAGTCTCCCATTATCCATATATCCAAAACAAATTTGATTTTTGTAAAACAAAATTTCAAACTCCCAGCACCAGGAGTCTTTTTGTATTACCTTTATTTTACTTTTTGGTGGTACCAGGGATTGAACTCAGGACTTTGCACTTGCCAGGCAACCACTTAGTCCAGTGAGCTATCTCTGCAGCCCTGTATTAACTTTAAATATACCCTTTTCTTCACAGATCCTTAAATCATGGCTTATTCTTTTGGCTGTGAAAGGCATGCTCACCGTGTGGCATAGGGTAACTGTAGGTCTTGTAGAAGTGGGAGAATGTTTTAGGTAGTAGCACCAGAGAAAATGAGACAGACGCCTAGTGCACGGTTAGCTGAGAGTAAGAGGGATACTCAAAAGCACAAGTTTAAAAGTAACTAAATTATTGAAGATGCCCAGGACAAGCTGGTTTATTAAGCTGATTGCCTGTAAAAAACATCTAGAGAACTTTAAAAGCTATATCTATGCCTAGGACAGTTGTGGGAACCTATGGCATGTATGATGCAGTGGGTTGTTTGCACCAGTGACAGCTCCAAAAGGTTCACTGTCACTGGCCAGTGGCCTCCCCCATGTTCCCAGGGACTTGAGCTCCTTCTGCCTTTTGAATTCATCACCCCGCTTATGTCACCCTTTGCACCATGAGCCCTGGCAGAGCTCCCGCTTTCTCAGGAGCATTCTAAACAGTGAAAAGGAAGAAAGGACATATAGGAATCAGCTGACTCTTTGTGGGGGGAAGCCCAGGAATCAAACTCAAGACCTTGCACTTGCCAGGCAAGGCACCAAGCCATTGAGCTGTGCCGCTGGCCCCCACACCTGACTCTTAAGTTCTTCACGGGATGCTTGTGTCTCATTGCCCGTAACGTAATAGCCTGGCCACATGTATCTTGTAGGGGAGATCGGGACATGAAGTGTTCGCTCCCAGAAGTATGTGCTACCTAATATTTTGTTATTATTCAAGAGGGCAAGACAGGATGGTTCCAGGGCAAGCCAGCATCTCTGCCACAGGACGGTGAAGGATTACACAGTGTGAGAAAACGATCTTCAGATGAGCTGGTGATCGGAGGTTTTGTTATCTTCACCCATTCCAGAGTCTCCTGTCACCTGTATGCAAAGAAGAAGCAGCCTGAAGTTGAAAACAACTCAGATTACCAAGTTATTTTCTTAGGGATCAACCAAGTTTCAATTAGAAAAAAAAAAATAGGAAATTGAGGAAAGACCTTAAAGACAGAGGAGCTTTTTAAATTAGTAACAGTTGTTCCCTGTCCCACCTTATGTCTTTGTTTTATAACCAGCATGTATTCTGTAAGTGTAATAATCACTTCTCTGCAAACAATCTCAGCTGGTGCCTCTGTCACTCCGTCGCACGTTGTAACTCCCTACCTTCTCATAAAGCCAGTAGCTACAAAACTCCATGAGCTTTTGGCACAGGCTGACCGTCTTGCAAGGCATCCCTTGAATACACCGTGTCTGACCCATACAGGATCTTCTTTTCCAGCTTCCTCCCTAAGCCTCTAACTCCTGATACATGTTTATTCTTTCTAACTAGTAACCTTACTCGATATTTCAATGAGGAATAAAAGGGAAATTCAGATGTCATCAGGAGTCCCTTCACTGCCTGCCTGTCCACCCATATTCTGTCCCCCACCTTGTTCAGTGCCAGTGTCCCTGCTTCTAATAAAGGCTAAGTCCTCTACTTTTGTATACTTGAGGCTGCTGTTTGTTTTCTGTTGCTGTAGCAAAATACCTAATATTGAAGGGAGAGTTAATTTGGCTTCCCGGCTGCAGAGGTTTCAGTCTGTGGTCATTTGGCCTTGTTGGTGTCAGGCCTGTGGGTCGACACCGTGTCATGTGAAGGAAGAAAGGTTCTCCCACCTCCCCATGGTGCCGCAAGCTGGGCAGCAGGCCTTTAGCTTGTGATCCTTTTGGGGACATTTAAGATCCAAATGGCATTACTCTGTCAAGGACTTCTGCCCTGCAGAGACACCTTCTCTACAGCCTTGCTGTCCTCGACTTACATGCTCACCCGGGCACTGTCCCTAAAAAACCACACCACGAATCTGTGAGCCCACATACCTACCTAGACGTCGTCTCATTTCTAAGCTGTCCTTTGTGGCTAAATACCTTGAGACCATTTTGCATACATGCGTTGTCTCCAGTTCCTTACTTTCCTCCCGTTGAGCATTTTCTAGTCTGGATTCCACTCTCACGTGGCTGAAGGGTGCATGTGTACGTGTGCGCTGTGCGTCTAGATGGATGTGCTGCATCTCTTCCTGTTCTTATCTGACTTCTAATGCAACATGAAACATACCTGACTTCTCCCTCTTGCCTGTGTCAGATTTCCTTCTGTGGATTGTGGCATCATGCTTTCTTCTGTTTTCTTGCTATCTCTCTGGCTTCTGCTTGTAAGTTTTCTACAACAGTTCTCCTCTGCTCAGCCTTTGAATGTAGAAGCAGTTCCAATTCTAGTCCTTCACTGCTGATGGTTTCCTAAACCCTATAACCTCTCCCCTGAGCTCAAGACTCAATCCAGATGCCTGCTTGGCATCTGCTTCTGTGTTTTAGAGTCATGCTCTGTCTCAGCATCTCTAAACAGAACACTCGATTTCCAGCCATATACCCGACACCCCTTGCACTTTCTCCATCTCCATAAGTGTCTCAGCCACCCACTGAGTGGCCAACACTAAAAACCCAGGTGATGTTCTGTGCCCCCACATACACTCCTCCTCAGCAAGTACTACCAGTGCTGCCTTCGCGGAGGACCAGTCCTGAGGCGGGTCCTCCAGTGTTCTCGGGGACTCTGGCGTCCCAGTTCATGCCCCAGCTTGCATGCCTTGCTGCTTTGAAATTTTTTCCACCAGATAAACTAATCTGTCACTTTTAAGCTTTGCTGTGGACAAAGCCCATGCAGTTTGTTGTGTATATTTTGCCATTCTGTTAACAGTAACCTTTAGTCCCACTCACAGAAGAACATCCATTTCCATGGGAAAGCTCATGAATATAACCTTCGCTGGTCACATTTCTATCAGTGTTCTGCTCCTCTGCACCACTGCCAGACTTGTGCGCTCAGCAACTGCTTACAGCTTCCTCCGTGTTTCTGAGTCCTTTCCTCCAAACCCTTCCAGAGTCCTCTAATAAACCAGCACAAGGCTTCTCCACATCGTCGAGCAGCCAGTGGCTTCACCCCTCTCTCTCTCTGAATTGTCTTCACCAACCAGCCAGCTGTCATAACAAAATGCTTTAGCTAGTTATAAACACAGAAGGTTGGTTTTTGTCTTGTGGTTTTAGAAATTAAAACACATGGGAAGGTGAGCCCCTTGTGGTTAGGACCCTAGGGAGTGGTGGATGGTGTGATGGGGGGGCTGGAGGTGAAGCAGACCATGTGCCTCCTGGCCAGATGTAAAACTAGAAATGGAAAGGGCTAGCCCCCCACCCTGGTTCTTCCTTCATGCTGTAGCACAACTTGGATCCCCTCCAGTGCCTGAAGCCCTCCTCCCTCCTGGGGAACGACTCCAGTAACCAAGCCTTTGATACTTAGGTCTCTGAGTGACACGGACCATCTCAATTAGAGGGAAGCCTAAGAAAACCAGTTAATTAACCTTGTTAAGAATATACAACTCAGAAATAAGTGCACAGTTAGTGACGGGGCAGAATCTTTATCTCTCTCCCTTTTTTACAATCTATTTACTACAGAGTCTCACTATGCAGATAGGACTCGGAGTGATCCTCCTGATCTCAGCCTTCCGAGTGCTGGGATTACAGGTGTGTGCCACCACGCCCACTCAGTGCGCCCCAGGGGTAGGTGGTGCTGGGAATTTAACCCCAGTCCAGTCCCGGCTCTTGCCTAAGCAGGTGCTTTAGTCCGCTGCGCCATCTGGCCAGCCCCATCTCTTTCCAGCTCCTTAGTCTAAGAATGTGTGGCCTAGAGAGGCCCAGACACTGTCTGGTCAGAATCCTTAGTGGTTGAGGCTTCCAGGAGACACCAGGGAAAGAGAAATCAGATGGGCCTCTTGGGCCAGAAGCACTGGCTTGGTCTGGGAAAGGAGTGGTCTAGAGAATAGAGATTTTTTTTTTTTTTTTTTTTTTTTTTTTGGTGGAACTGGGGATTGAACTCAGGCCCTTGCGCTTGCCAGGGAAGTGCTTATTCCACTGAGCCATCTACCCAGCCACAAATATGTATTTTTTTTTTCTTTTTTGTTGTGGAACCAAATACCACTAACACATTACTAGGCAAATTTTCCAGTATTGGTATTCAAAGAAGTGGGTAACTATTTTCATAAGTTGCCCCAAAGTAGAAGATAATACTACCCAAAGAATTTTTATTTTCATTGTGGTAAATATCCATGGCCTGAAGTTTACCATTTTCCTCACATTGAAGTGTGTAATTCCGTGACATTACGTGCATTCTCTCATTGTTTTGCAAGCATCCCAACCATCCATCTCCAGAACTTATTATTTCTAAATGCAAACTCTGTTCCCATTAAGCAGTGCTTCCTGTTGCCCCTCCTACTTCGCCCTGGTAGCCACTGATTTACTTTCTATCTCTGTAAGGTTGACTCTTGTAGGTACCTCAGATAAGTGCAACCATGAAACCTTTATCTTGTGTCTGGCTTGTTTTACTTAGCATGATATCTTCAAAGGTATCCACATTAGAGCATGAATCTGAACTTCATTCCTTCATTCTACGTGGATAGCATATTTTGTTTAACCATTCATCCATTGGTAGATAGATACTGGGTGTTTTTCCCTCAACTTCTGTAGGTGATGTTTGTGTGAATGTGAATGTTCAAACACATTTTTGTGCCCCTGCTTTCAGTTCTTTGGGATATGTATAGAATTGCTGGATCAGTTTATTGTTTATTTATTTATTTATTCATTTGTTGCAGTATCGCACTATGCAGCTTGGACTCATAGTGATTCTCCTGTCTCACCTTCTCCAGTGCTGGGATTACAGGACCACTATGCCCAGTGGCTGACTCAGTGTGCCCAGCATGTGGTACTAGGGTTCAAACCCGGGTCCTTGCACTTGCCAGGCAGGCGCTTAGGCTGCTGAGCTATCTCCTCAGCCCTGGATCATTTAATTTAAAGTTTAATTTTTTTGAGGATCGTGCTCAAGAGATTTTAAACATACAAATCTTTTTTTTTTTTTTTTTTTTTTTCCGGAATCAGGGATTGAACTCAGGACCTAGCCTTTTCCAGGCAAGCACTTATTCTACTGAGCTATCTCCCTGGCCCCCTAAACATACAAATCTACTGAACAAGAAGAGGTTAATTTATGACTTCATATATGCCTTAGGATTCACAGGCATTAGAGACATGGGCCTTCCTTTCAAGATGCACAGGGGCTGGGGTGAGGGCTCGTCAGTAGCTACTTACATAGTACCTCTACATGCTGCATGTACCTCTGTCATGAGACAAGCATAGTAGAGTTAGGACTCTGTCCTAGTTCTTCATGATGGTTCCTAATTATCCAGGCTCTGTGGATGTTGTCTAAGATGGATGTTCTGCCACATTCCTGTTAACAGAGGGACATGGGATGGAGAAGCAGCCATATCCGTGCATTTGTATACATTTGTTTGGTTTTGGCTTTTTGAGACAGAGTCTCTGTAGTTCAGGCTGGCCTTCTGCTTACTATGTAGTTGGGCTGGCCTTGAACTCACAGTGATCCTTCTGCCTCAGCCTCCTAAGTGCTGGCTGTACAGAGTACAGGTGTGCGCCACTGCATTTGGCTGTATGTTACTTTTTAAAAGCTAGCTCAATGCATCTGTTTTTTCCCCTGTGATCTAAATGTCTCTCTTATTTTTTCTCCCTCTAGTGGTTCTTAATTGCCAGTAGATCTTACAAAGTCAGTGCGGCCAGCTCCTTTTTCTTCAGTGGTGTGTTTGTGGGCGTCATCTCTTTTGGTCAACTGTCAGACCGCTTTGGGAGGAAAAAAGTCTATCTCACAGGTAACCTATCGAAGTCTTTGTGATGCTGAGCGATCTTATTTCCCTAAGATTCGCAGGGAAATGGTAAGGGACTATTTCCTTCAAGTTTGCTGAGAACTGGCCTGTGGGTGCAAGTTGATGTTCCGTATGCAGGTGTGGAAGCACTCTGCAGCTGCAGCCGATTCTGACCAAGTGGGTTTCAGTGACCAGTCTGCCAGGCTAAGGCAATAGATTTGTGTTGAGAAGTCTGTGCTTTGTGCAGCCTCTAAATGGCACTTTATACCGTGTGTCCAAAGAAGGAAGTGAAAGTCTGGGACAGTCTTCTAGAGGTGGCCTGCACGTCTCTGGGTGCTGATTCACTTCAAAAGAGCTCCACTGAGCTTGGCCTAGTTCTGTTGACAAGCTGAGTGTGCACAGGGGCTTTGAGTTTCGAGCACTGTTCTGAATAATTGAGAATTATGTATGATTGACAGAAATTGTGAAAGAAAGACAGCAAACCTGAGCATTTGTTAGTTTCAAGAGAAGCTAGGAAAAAAAAAAAAAAAAAAACTAGCTCAGGAAATGTACGTGTGCGAAGGTTTATTGTACAAACTAATGAATCTAATTTATTACTTCCATCCACTGCTGTTTTGCCTCTGGATGACTGAGTATTGTTTCTCTCCTCCTAGGTTTTGCTCTTGACATCTTATTTGCTATTGCAAATGGATTTTCCCCGTCCTACGAGTTCTTCACGATAACCCGCTTCTTAGTGGGCGTGATGAATGGAGGGATGTCGCTGGTGGCCTTTGTGCTGCTGAATGAATGTGTGGGCGCCACCTACTGGGCTCTCGCAGGTACTGCTTCAGCTCATGCCGCTCTGGACCGCGTGAGGGGCTCCAGAAAACCCTTGTACATTTTACCAAATGAATAAAGAGGAAAAAGAAAAAAGGCATCAAAGGACAAAGGGAACAAGGGGTGAGAAGGCACAAAAAGCAAAAAGTAGGAAAAACTGGAAACATTAAACCTTTTGTAAATAAAAAGGGAAAGTGGGGCTGAAGGGAGGAGAGGGGAATAGGAAAAAAAAAAAAAAGAGAGAGAGAAGCAAGATATGCCATGTCCAGGTACCAGTCTCTGTGGTGAATGTTATCACTATGGAGATCTAAAATGAACCAATGAAATAAAAAGAGAAAAATGCATGTGAGTGAGGGCGCATGTGAGACAGCGCTGTCTCTCTTCAGTGCCCAGGGCCAGCAGCATTCCTGAGTATCTCTTACGTGCCAAGTGCCACATTAGCAAGTGATGTTTATCTGTAATATTTTCAGAGCTTCCTGTGAAGCATTTCTACCCTCACTGATATAAGGAAGTTGAACCTCTGAGAGGGAGGTGACACATAGGTCATGACTGACAAGGCCTGCTGCCACCCAGGGCTGGCTGATACCAGAGCACATATCTTCCCACTGTCCCTGAGGACTGTCCTGGTGGGACTTCAGCGTGTCACTCACTGGGCCTGGTAAACCTGGGATTTTTGCCTGGTGTTTTGCAAGTTGTGCAGACTCTTCTCTTCAGCCAGGTGACAAAGGCTACATGGATCCCTGTGCTGTGTCTACACCCATGGAGCGGCTGTAAGCTGAAGGGTGCCGAGGAGCAGCTCCATGCTAGGCAGGCCTGCCGGTCCCGCACACAGTGTTTTGTGATTTGCTTCCTCTAGAGCAGTTTTCAGAGATTTTGGGGACGAGCTGCTTTTTTCCTCTAGTTCGGCTCCTCAGCTAGGCCTTGTGAGCAAACCTCATTTGAGTTTCCATTTTTCATGGAAACTTCAATGTCATTTATATCATTTTCTTTTTTTGGTGTTGGAGACTGAACCCAAGCCCCTGTGCAGACTGAGGACCCGGTAGATCTGCGCTTCGGCTCAAGCCCTAACGTCATTTTTCTGAATCAGGGGCTCAGACTTGCCGAGATTTCCAAGGACTCAGCAGAGGGACCGTTGCCGCTCCCTACATGCAGACCACTTCACCAGGCTTTCTCTCCTGTAGTTTGGGCTGACCCGAGGCGCGATGTCTGCCCACACTGAGCAGTGTAACTGCACATTTCTTATGCACCTGTACGTTTGTCTATTAAAATGATGTTTGACTTCAGTTCAGTAAAATTGCTCTTGTAAAAAAGATGTGTTACACCCTCCCTGTGCCAGGTTCTGTCAGGGCTTTTCCTGTTCTGTTGCACACAGTGTGTGAAAAGAAAGACATCCTGCTCCCTTGTTCCCTTGCCAGTCCCCGAAAGCCACTGAAAAGATTCCTGTTGAAGGGCCTTAACCTCCCTCTCTTGGCTTTGAAGCAGGGTTAAGATGAGGCAATTAAAATTTCTGTAGCAAAGAAAAAAGGGAAAAAAGGAGGGGGAAAAAAACCCACTAGCACTGGAGCCAGATGGTTGCCTAATTCAGTGTGAGGAGGGCGCGGGAACTCCCTGGAGGCCGAGACTTGCAGTGCACAGGGAGCAAGGGCAGGCCTGAGGCAGCCTGAGGCTCCTCTCCCCGAACCTGGGACTTCCTCAGAATTCTGTCCCTTGGCCTTGCTTTTCAAGTTGATTTCTTTTCAGCATTACTTTGTAAACTTCTGTGATTTCTCATATGTTAGTGTAAAAGTGCAAAGGTCCATAATCATTAAAAAAAACCAAAACCAAAAACCACTACCCATATCATTTTAGTAGCCCAGAATGATAGTATTTGATACGTTCAGTTTTTAAACTAATTTCTTGAACCACGTAATTTACGGCCTTACCATATCTGTGGCTCTGTGGCCTATCCCTGTGGCCGTTACCAGGCACAGATCTATAGCTTCCATGTGATTGTCTGCTGACCCAGCAAATAAAACATACTGCTTTCTTTCCTTCTAAAATTGTCATCCTCTCGTTGGCTTCTGCCTACATAATGTCACCACAGTATTTAAGGTCACCAAACTAGATATTGTAGAAACATGTCTGATGCCTGTCCTGGCCGGATGATACCAGCTCTGACTGATCGTGAAGAAGAATAGACTCTGAAGAGCCAGTACTCTTCAGAGTAATCTTGTGACCAAACAGGCCCTGGTGCCAGGTGTCAGAGATGCTGTACACAGGGATCCAGATGCTTCTCGTCTCTGCTCCCCACTTCTCAGGAAGCTGCTTCTGCCCAGTGCAAAAATGGAGCTGAACAGGTTCAAGTTCAGGATTTAAAGTCCTGGGTAGGAGTCTGTTGGGTTCGCTCTGTGGCTAGAGGTTCTCTGATTGGCAGCTTATACCTGAATGACCAGGATGAAGTCAGATGGTGCCAGTTCTGTGAGGAGTGGGATTAAGGGGCTCTTGGCAAGGGGAATTGAGGTAGAAAACATTCTCCAGTGGATCCTCAAAAGCAGAGGCTTTCAGACAGCTTTTGTAGATTTTTCTTTTCTTTTTGTTAGTATATCTGAGGAACTCAACTCAGATCATAATAGGACAACATAACATTTCATGTAACATGCATTATTGTTGTGTCTGAAACTAACAGAAACTGTCTTGTAAAGTAGGTGTTGTTATTTCTCTTTCAAAAGTGAGAAAACGAGGTTCAGAGACATTTACTGGTTGGCCCAATGTCACATGACAGAACGTGATTGAATATAGGTTTAGAGTCCAAAATTGGTCCATTGAAGCCATCCCACCCTTGTGACAAGCAGTGTTGTTCTGGATCTAGGTCCCTTTTGTTGCACTGTGATGAATGAGTCAGGGACATTGATTATTTTAGATTTCCAGGGAAAATCACACTGCCCCTGTTCTGTCACTAATCAGATCACATATGATGAACACAGCCCTGTCCTGTCAGTTCCCTTTTCGGGTTCCATTGAGGCAAACAGTCATGATGCAGCAATGAACCATGAATGGCAGCTGGAGAAAGCCTTTTCTTTTCGGCATTATTGCAGACAGCTTTATAGTAAGGCCATCAAAGCCCTGTTGCTGTGCTTTGCCCTCAGAACTGCCTTTCTGTAGAAGACAGAATGGTAGAGAATTCAGGCCCTGCATCAAGAGAGACCTGGAGACGGGTCCTGGCCTTGCCACTTATACCTCCATGTCCTCGGGAAGTTTGCCTTACTCTCTCTGAGTCATTCCCTTAGTTTAGTATGCAATAAATAATGGTACCTGCCTCTTAGAGCAATGCATGCTAACCATTATATTCAATAAATAGCTGCTCAGTAGACTAATAATGCTAATAGCAATGTAGGAAGTATATCAGACATAGGGAAATGTGCAAGAATACAGGATAATCCATTGTGTTTAATGTCTTTCTCAATACTTGTTTCAAACAAATGTAAGATTACTTAGAGTTCCATGAAATTTTTCCATCAATGTGCTGACAAAAATCTGTGCTTCAGAAAGTATATTCTACTTGAGAGAGACAAGTGGGAAACAAATAAATGTCAACTGTCTTATAGCTGATGCTTATAAATTACATAAGGAAGGATGCTGAAGAGAACTGGAGAATGGGCTGTGATTTAGGAGAAGGATTTCAAGGTTAGACTCTTGTAAAGATGAAGAGGAGCATTAAAATAACCACATGACCTGAAAACCTTACTACCCATGTGGCAGAAATATCTCCAGGTCTCAGCCTCACACGTTCCCCGTCACCTGGAACACACTTAGCTCATCACTTTTGCCACATTCTGAAGCAGTTCTGGATGTCCTTTGTCGTGAGTGGCCATGGTTGTGCCATCTGGCTGCCTCCATGTCCTAAATCAAAACACTGATGGTGATTTCTGTGAAATAACATCCCTGAGGCCCACCCTCATGCACTTTATACACTAGATCTGCACCTTCTGGGTCCTCGAAGTCAAAATGACCACGACAGGTCCACCGCTTCAGAAAGTGGCAAGAATGACAGGATAAGTGCGCTTGGATGAGGGCGAGCAAGAGTAGGGGCGGATTAATGGCAGCGTGTCTTTAATGAACTACGTTTAAATTTTAAAATTCAATTATTTATTTATTTATTATTTATTTATTTATTTTGTCTTTTTGAGACGGCTTGAAATTTAATTTAAAAGTTTAAATTGCCTGCATTTAATGATCACCCCTTGTGGCATTTTCGGATGCCAAATGTCCATGTTGAGTTTTCCATTCTGCTCTCATTTTTGCCAGGGTAGGCAGGCACCTCAGAAAGACAGGATCAGATTTGGGGCTTGGGATTGGAAATCAGATGTAGACCCTGCTTTCTCTAGTGACCACTCTCTTTCTCCTGAATTAGGATCCATCGGCGGCCTCTTCTTTGCAGTGGGCATTGCCCAGTATGCCCTGTTGGGGTATTTCATTCGCTCCTGGAGGACTCTGGCTGTTCTGGTTAATCTGCAGGGAACGATGGTGTTTCTCTTGTCTTTGTAAGTAGCTTTTCTTCTTAAAGTTTCTATTCAGGCCAGCCAAATAGCTCAAAGGATTAAAGCACCTGCAAGTAAGCACAGGGACCTGGGGTTTGATCCCAGGGCCTGTGGTGCTGGCCCCACCCCTGGGGCACCCTGAGATGGCAGTTGAGACTGGGCATGGTGGCATGCACCTATAATCCCTGCATTTTGGAGGCTGTACACAGGAGAAGCACTATGAGTCCAGTCTAGTAGTGAGACCCTGAACATGTTGTAGAGCCTTCCCTAAAATACAGAAAAAACTAAAAATTTTTTTAAAAATGCAGTTTCAGTTCAGTAAGTGGAAGGCGTCTCTAGAGAATTTGGGTCAGTGACTTGAGTTATTCCCTTTCAGGCCTTTGCCTGCCCTGACGTTGGGGAAGAGCCAAGCTCTGTAAGCAATGCTTCAATTCTTGGCAGCTCCCAGGAAGAGAAATGTTGGTCCGTTACTCAGAGTGCAGGCAACCCTTGTTTAAGGCTCCCTATCAGTAGAATGCCTTGTGGTCTTCAACCTTCTAATCTGGATCAACTTCTTTTTAGAGCTAATGCCTCAGGTTAAAAGATCCCCCCTGCTGGATCTGACTTTGTACTAAGTGTGTGATAAGTTGTAACATTGTAGAGCCAAATGTTTGTACTGAATAGGTAGTGACAACGTCCTATTCTACAGATGACTCTCAGTTCAGGCACCCTACATGTGGATTCTGGAAGAGTCTCAGATACAAGAAGGATCCTTAGAACACAGGGACTCAGCGTGGTGTGAGGACCATTCTCTGGTCAAGGCAGAGCTCCATGAATAGTTTCCATGAAGGTCACACCAACTTGAGCCCATTTCACCACAGCTTCTTATGTGGCCTGTGACAATTTTTTTCTTCCCTGAAGATCTCAGATCTCTAATTTTAATCATTAAAATCTTTGACGTAAACAAAATTTTCAGCATTCTTTTGTGCCCCATAGTGACACAAAAGAAGAATTACTTTCAATGGCTTTTATTCAGCTTTTTAATTGAGGTTTGGTGGAGATTGAACTGAAATTTGTTTTCATATCGTCTTTAAAAGCAAGAACATTGTAATGTACAGAAATGAAGACAGATTTTTTTTGCAGCAGTAATATTAGCTTATATAGTGTGCTGTTTTGAAATTAATCAGTGGTACCTAACATAGTATCTTGAGTTAATAAACATTCATATAAATATTAATGAATAAATGAGTGTTCTTTTCAAGTACTTAATGAAGCTCATGCTTTTCCCCACAACCTTGCTCTCTCCTTGCCTGCAGTGGCTCCGAATCAGGCGGCCTTTCCTTTTCTCTGTGTGCTCTGGGGCAGCTACTCCTTAGAACTAGATGGGCCTCAGTTCATTTCCTTACTGGGAATGAATTTAGGTTATGCACCATAGAAGTCAGAATAGAAAAGACGGATGAGACTTAAATACATAATTAGTCCCTGGGCCTGGAAGCAGAAGGCTACCCACAGACGGCCTCGCTGGACACTTTCTCCCACCTGCCCAGTGTCCTCTGCTCTCCCAGGCTCACCAAGCCACATGTGGTTCCCAGTGTGCACCTGTGCTTCTCTGCTCCTGACTCCACTCCTGTGCCGGCTTTTCACATCCTCCTGTCTACTCTTTTAATCCTCAGCTGTCCTTATATCCCCAAGCTTTCGCTGGCCCCGCCCCAGTCCCAAGTCGATCTTTCTTTAATGAATTCCAGGTAACATGGCCCTTTGTGTTGCCCTCGTGTCTCAGCTTGGCTGGAGCTCCATCTCCCTGAGCCCAGAGCCTTCAGACAGCAGCAGGCTTTTAGTTCTGGAATTGTACTTCCCTTGCACTAAAGCCACAGCCTTTCAAATAGTAGGTTTTCTGTGTGCACTGAGCGAACATTTGTAGTCACTTTCCTAGCTAGCAATCAGAAGATGCCTGTGTGTCCACCAGAAGCATTTTTATAGCACTTTAAAAATTCTTATTTTCATGATACTTGAATTTGAATAACTTTGTTTTTTCTGCAAACCACGGACTTCTTACACAGATTTGGCACCTTTAAGAATATTTAGAAAATAGTTTTGAGCAGAAGGAATGTTATTAAGTTAGCCTGTTTTGGGCAGGGGAGATGGCTCACTGGAATAAGTGCTTCCCTGGGAAGCATAAGGGACTGAGTTCAATCCCCGGTTCTACCAAAAAAAAAAAGCTTGCTCAGAGGAGGCCGTGGCTCAGGTGGGCGTGCTGCTCTGAGAAAGGCAGTGTTTAAAGGCCTACCTTTGTCTCCCTGTTTTGTATGTATGGTTTTCATGTGGCAGAGCTCATATCCCCATATCTGCCCACAGAAAAACAGGTGATCCTTTGTGTACATAAACTGTTGCCCTTTCATAATGCAAAGAAATACAAGGTCCTCAATTTGCATGACCACGAGATTTTCCAATGAAAAAATCGTTTAGTAACTCAATCAATATTCCAAAGCCTGAATATCTTTCAAACGTCACCTTCAAAGATGATATGCAAAGTTCTAAAATGAATGTTGATGCTTAACAACAATTCTGAAAACACAGAGCAGCTTCTTCAGGGGCAGGGATGAAGTACACTATCCAAAGGAATGACCATTAATATTTTGGTGCATTCTTATTGGCTCCTTTTCCTCCTTCCAATCCTATCTGCATTTAATTTTTATTATCATATATTTTCACTGTATAGCAATCACAGCAGTCTTCTTTTACAGTCTTTTAAATTTTTTAGATTTAATCGGGTAAATTAGGCAGTAGCTCATGTGTGGCCGTGTACACAGGTAGGGTCAGTTGAGTAGCAGATGCAACTTTCAACAGAATAGGGTAGTCCTTTATCACTTACTTGCCTGTAAGTAATGTAATTAAGGGACAGTGAGAAAGTGAATAAAGGGATTTTTCCAAGATGTCGTAGATAGCCTTTGCTCTTAGGTTTGTTGGCAGTCAAGTGTTAATCATGAAGGTTCTCTTCGCCTGTGACAAAACTCCTCGGAAATTCCAGGCTTTGTCTTGGAGAGTCTGCCTCTCAACACTGTTACATTGCTTTGTACCAAATGGGGGCTCTCATTGAAGGGTTATCGACAGGCTGGCTGTCCATTTGGCATCCAAAGCCTGTGGAGCTTGTTGCTAACTCATTGTCCTCTTCAAAAGGCGCAGGAAATTCTCAAAATGCCCTTAAATAGCTGATATTAATCATCTGAGTCCTATTTTAGGCCAAAAATGTCAAATTAGATCAAAGAATATTTGATATTATATCTGGAGAGCAAGGTTTCTATGCTCCCACCATGGTTTTGTCTTTGAGAAATCCTCCAACACGGTAAAAAGACAAGAAAAATACAGAATGTGTAAGCCTTAGAACTGGGTGAAGATAGTGGTGACAGTATTTTATGGTCATATTAGAAAATACCTGTTGCTTAGTGACTAGAAATTAACCTGAAGATAGCTTTTATTCTTTAAGGTCTTAGTGGATCATGAATGGTCATTAGGACATAATAAAGCTGGTATGCTGGGTATCAGGTATTTTGAAGTAGTAAAAAATAGATAAGATGTAATAAACTTTTATTTCTATGCATAGTCTTAAAAAAAAAAACCTCCTTCCTAAATAACATATCACCGTGTTAAAAAACTGACATGTTAAAAAATGTATTTTTCTGATGAGTTAAAAAGAATTTACATCCTCTGAATTTGAAAAACATACTATCTCTTCTATATTATGCTAACTATAGTTGACTAGGATCCTAATCTGTGCTTTTTGAAGAATTTACATTATTTAGTCCTATAGAAATTGCCATTCAACTTAAGGGCAACTTAAGTTTTCTTTAGATTTAACAAATATAAGATAATTTTATGTAAAAATAAATGCAAATAGTTGTTTTATTGGTGTTTTAGAAGCATGTTCTTGATTTGTATTCCTAAATAAAACTACCTTAACATTAGTACCTGTGGAAAAATAGCCTTTTTTTTTTCTCTTTCTGGTTCATATTTCATTGGGAGAATTAGGCTTTAAATGTAAGAGTCAAACAGCTGTGGAGGAGGCCTCCATATACTGAGCGGGTGACTTCTCTCCCTCCGCTACACGTGCACCTATATGAATACACAGCCTTTAATGACATCTCTTTCAGATTCATTCCTGAATCACCTCGTTGGTTATACTCCCAGGGTCGGCTGAGTGAGGCGGAAGAGGCGCTCTATCTCATCGCCAAGAGGAACCGCAAGCTTAAGTGCACGTTCTCACTAACACATCCGGCCAACAGGACCTTTAAGGAAACCGGAAGCTTCTTGGATCTCTTCCGTTACCGGATCCTCTTAGGACACACTCTGATCCTGATGTTCATTTGGTGGGTATATGCGAAGGGGGTCGCATTGATCTTTAACACAGGTTGCTGAAGTAAAACCTCTTGGCCTTCTAGACTATCTTTGGATGTATGGAGTTTTACTTCTTGTCAGCATGAGGTTGTTTTTCCTCAAATGAGGCCCCTGTCCCTTAGGACTTGGTGAACACTCTTCTTCCACAACCCTATTTCTCAGCAGATGATGGTGCCTGCTGGGGGCTTACTGAGTTTGAGTAAGTAGACATCAGAAATTCATCTTTG
>PVKA01007082.1:41246-79856 GCA_004027165.1 Ctenomys sociabilis
AAAAAAAAAAAAAAAAAAAAAAAAAAAAAAAAAAAAAAAAAAAAAAAAAAAAAAAAAAAAAAAAAAAAAAAAAAAAAAAGAAATTCATCTTTGCTCATGAGGTGCTTATAAATATTTAAGGCCCCATCCTCCAGGGGGAGCAAGAAAGAAATTGAGCAGTTTCTGCACAGCACTTGAGGAGTGCCTGCTTTCAGGTGTGGCGTTAAGCAGGTTCTCAACACAATCCAGCAGCAGCTCCTGGGGCAACAGTTTGTGTGACATCCATTTCACTAACACATCTCAAGGGAGAAGTGCCATCCCTTGTGCAGCCGGGATCCCAGGACTTTGAAGCAGTGGATTCAAAGCTAGCTGTCACGTCGGTGATTAGCACTCCCTGAACTTGATTTTCTGATGCTTCAGCTTATGCCACCCATCTCTAAAAATGCTCTCAGAGTTAGTGTAAGCTGCATTCGGTGGTTCCAGATGATTCTATTGAAAGGATGAATGGAGAAAGGGGAGCGATGATGGATACATGCAATTTATGGACTGTGTGTGCATATTCTGTTAAAATACTGTGAATGTCATTTGGTCCAGTTTGTGGGCAGGATCGTCATAGGTACTGACCTAACAGATGGTTCTGTTGTGTTGATACATACAGTATTGACTCTGAAGAATGCATGGAAACCTACACTCTCATGAGAAAATAGAGGAGGGTGACTTCAGCTGAAAACAGTGTTATAAAGCTGAAAAGAACAGTTTACAAAAAATAAGAAACTGAGAAGATATTTCCATGTTGTGATTCTCTTTTCCTGTCCTCACACTGGCCTCTGCCTGTGTGACCAAGGGCCATGTCCCATCAGCTGCCACCTTCCCTATAGAGCCAGCAGGTCCATAAATGGTGAAAGAAGGGCAAGCTGGAGAAGCAGACCTGCAATATGCATAGGAACTGCTGATTTGCGATTCTTTCTATTGAAAAGCAAACACTTGTATAAAGTATGGTGAGGTGCTTAGAGCTCTTCAAAATTCTGTGTTTGTGAACAAGCAAATACTCTGCGTTGGAGGAACTAACTACATGTCACAACTTATTTACTGTTACATTTTTAAATTTGGTTTTGTCTTTTTCCTGGTATATTAATTTTTCTTGAGTATATCTAGGTTTTGGCCTTCACAAGATCTTTTTAAAACCTATACTTGGAGCTAATGAGCTTGTCCCTGCGTGCTTGATTTCTTACACAGCTCTTAAATAAACTTTCCCTTGGGCTCAGGATGTTAAAACATGCAGTGAAAGAGGCAGTGTCATTCTTTTTTGAAGGTGCTATAAAATCCTAAAACCTTTCCTGTGGATTTGTCATTGAAGGAAGCTTTAACTGGAGAGTAAAATTAGACCTCTGTGTTTAACATCTGTTCCTTTGGTTATTTCCTATAATACTGCTGTTTTAAATAGTTCTTTGCTGCTCTAAATATACTGTTAAATATTATGCAAGCACTTTAAATTTTGTTTGGGGCACATAAAAAGGGTTGAAATGATTTTTAATAGCTGCAATTGGGGATCCCAATGAGCAGCTCTGCCACAAAGGCAGCTTGCACAGCGGAGGCCCAGCCATGGCCGCGTGGGCTCCTGTCCTTTCACTGCCAGCTGGTACATAAATTCCCCATTGTTCTGAACTGGCTTTGTTTATTCTTGGCTTTGTTTGTCCTGCCTTGACACCATACCAACTTGGTTTACATAGTTATGCTTTCTTGACTGACATTATTGCTAGTCAAGATTTGGAATTGCTTGGGTTTTATAATTATTACCAGTGCATGTTAATTGCAGAATAATAGATTTCATTGTGATGTTTCATATATGTATATAAAATACTTCTCATCCATCCCTCCCATTGCCCTCCTTTCCTTCTCAGCCTCCCTCCCCACCCTCTCCCTTTTCTCTAATAGTCTACTTTCATATTGGAGTGGAGACATCTGTTTTAAATGAAGGATGGACACACGCGCGCACACACACACACACACACACACACACACACACAGAAGCAACCATTCAGAAATACTGTAGCATCACGAAAGAGTAAAGTCTCTCCTACAGGTAGAAAGCACTTTAAAAAAACATTTTAAAATACTGCATAGATTTCAGTTTATTTAGCCTGAAGCCACAGCATCCAGGAGATAGGGAGCTAACTCGTGGTCACCTTGGAGTTGCCCCGTGCATCTGGAGGGGCAGTGTGCTTCAGAAATGGTGCCCATAGATATGTTAAGAGCTACTCACAGGGCCCATCCACAGGTCATCCTCCCAGAGGAGCCTGGCTCTTTGTGACTTCCTCGTCTCTTCCCTATAGTAAGACCTGTGCCGAAAAGCACTTGGACCCTAGGAGCTGGAGTGCTGGTCATCGCAGCCTGCAGGGGACCCGCTGGAGGGCCAGGCTCTTCTCGGGCCACATTACCAGTCATCTATTGACTTTCTCCATGGGGGACCAATGGCAGTGTCATTCTGATAGTATCACAGCAACTGATATAAGCAAACGCCCCATAAATGTTGAGTTAACTAAGGTAAGAGGTAGGCAAATAGCTCAGCAAATTAAAGTGCAGAGGGGGAGATTGGGCCAGGGCTTCAATCCCCAGGCCTACCGTGCCCCCAGGGCTTGCTGAGATGGCAATTGAGACTCGGTGTGGTGGCATGTACCTGTAATTCCAGTGCTTGGGAGGCTGTAAACAGACAAATCACTGTCTAATAGTGAGACCCTGAGCACCCTGTAGACCCTTCCCTAAAATACAAAACAAAACAAAACAAAAAAAAGATTTAGATCTTTGTTTTCTGCTTGGTGCAGAAATGCTTGAGAAAGCACAAACAATGTCGTTCCTGTTGCCAGGGCTGGCCATCGATCTCCATGATATAGCAGACAGATATAAATCATTGCCAAAGCCGCACCATGCTTTTGTTTTTTTCTGAGAATAGACATTTAGATTAAGACGGAAAGCCTAGCAGGACAGTGGAGCTTATTGCCTATAGCAGATTGCATTGTATTGAACCTGTGCTACTTTAATCTTCTCCGGTAATTTCTTTTTTTTTTTTTTCTCTCCTGGCAATTTCTTATGTGCTTCTTATTCCTGTTGTCTTCTTGTCTTTCACCTCCCCACCCCCTGGCCTCCAACTGCAGGTTCGTGTGCAGCTTGGTGTATTACGGGCTCACCCTGAGTGCAGGTGACCTGGGTGGAAATATTTATGCCAACCTGGCGCTGTCGGGCCTCATAGAGATTCCATCCTACCCTATCTGCATCTACTTGATTAACCAGAAATGGTGAGTTTGGATGAAATAAAGTCACCATAGAGAATGCACACCTGTGACACACTCACACAGTCCTGTACACAGGTGCTTACATGTGGCGCTCTTTGTCCAGAGGCAGTATCTGCTGATCTCCTTGGTGATTAGCTTCTTTGAGACCAAATTCACTTAGAATTCATTTTTTTTTTTTTTTTAGCGTAGTATTTCTTGACTGTAATGTGTTTCCAGTTTTATAGATTTCAACCCAGTATTGAAAGACACTGCCATCAGAAGGGTCTTTGAGGGCTGGCCAGATAGCTCAGCAGATTAAAGTGCCTGCTTAAGCAGGTTCAGGGACTAGGGTTTGACCCCCAGCTTATAGTGCCAGCCCTGCGCCTGCGGCATGCTGAGACTGGTGGCTTGGTGGGGTACGCTTATAATCCCAGTGCTTGGGAGGCTGGAAACAGGAGAATCACTCTGAGTCCAATCTGTGTAGTGACACACTGGAGACCCTGTCCTAAATACATTAAAAAAAAAAAAAAAAGGAGTCTTGGGAACAGTGACATCCCCAGTGCAGGAACTTCATTTGTTCTACAGTTTTGGAGAAGATAATCATGTTTGCGTTTCTGTGGAAAACATGGGCCACAGTCATGTATGTTACCCAGTGCCATTTGCAAACAGAATCAATCCTTTGCCAAATGCTTCTATAAACCAAACTGTTTGCAAACAAAAGTATTTATGAAGTGCAGTTCCATTGTGGTCTATGTGTAAGAAATGGGAGTGTTAGCTACATGATCAAGTCAGTTAATAATATGTAAAGTTCAGGCTGACCAGATAGCTCAGTGGATTAAAGCATTTGCTTAGGCAGATGCAGGGACCAGGGTTCGATCGCTGGCATGCTGTGCCAGCCAGCGATTGAGACTGGGCATGGTGGCACCACCTGTGACCCCAGCACTTAGAGAGGATGAAAACAGGAGAATCACTATGAGTCTGATCTTTGTAGTAAGACCCTGTAGACACTATACTAAATACAAACTAAAAATAACAATAATAATATATGTAAAGCTCCTCTAAGCAGAATGACAACTGAGGAGATTAGAAAGACTTTTCTTAATTCCTGAGACCCATTTTGTTGAGGGGAGGAAAACATCCTGCTTTTGCCAATCGTAGTCAGTGGCATGGTTTTGAAATACCTTTTCAGAGTTATTTTACAGAGAAGCCTTTTGGCTATTTTTTAAAGATAATTTCCATGTTCAGTCCTTGACCAGTGCAACTAAAAAGCTTGTTCCGTGCAAGCGTGGAATTGCTTGGGTTGTGCCATTTGTCATCATTCAGAGACTATTCTAGCCCAAATCAGGCTTCCTTCAGCCCTGCACCCCACGCTGTCCCCATGATGTTCTAGCTGAGGCAGTCGTGAGTGGCAGATGTGAGCCCTGTCCACTTGGGGGCTTTAATCTCAGACAGCACTCCCGATGCCCCTGCTGCCCCCTGCTGCCTCCTGCTGCCCACTGCGGCCCTCAGGGCCCAGGACCCAGGTCAAACCCTGCTCAGGAATCTTTCCCCGGCATCCCAAGCTGTGCCACACATCCCTAACGCCTAGCGTGGTCTGTGTCATTTGAAAGTCATTCCATATTGGCTTTAAATTAAGCAAAATAACCTGGAAAAGAAGACTGAGGCATTTTCCTATCTCCCAGCAATTTCCACTCTAAGCCATGATTAAAATCTTACAGATGCTGCCTTTGGAGCCAGATGATACATTTTGCTTCATTTTAACCCACTGTGTGACATATTTTTCCACTTGTATTTTTAAGAAAAAGGAAGTTTTTAAAGTGGTTAAAAGTTTTAGGGGGCTGGGGAGAGAGCTCAGTGGAATAAATGCTTGCCTAGCAAGCACAAGGTTCTGAGTTCAACCCCTGGTACCACCAAAATTAAATAAATAGATAAACTCACTTGCCTAGCAAGCACAAGGTTCTGAGTTCAACCCCTGGTACCACCAAAATTAAATAAATAGATAAACAAAAGTAGCAGTTAATGCTTCATTTAGACCTGGGTAGATAGCTCAGTAGAATAAGCGCTTGCCTGGCAAGCTCAAGGTCTTGATTTCAATCCCTGGTTCTGCAAAAAGTAAATAAATAAAGGTATTATAATTTTAATAAATATGAATAAATAATACTAATTTCCTTTAAAAATTTTTAATTCAATGCATTTAAGGCAATCAGAAAATGAAGTGAGCTAGAGGACTCTATTCTCCTTTTCAGTTTCATTTTCTGAAAGATAGATAAGGTAACAAATATACCATGAGTTTATTGTTAGGATTAAATAAGGTAATAGGTGGAAAGCGTTTAAGACGGTGACAAGAACATAGTGAACCTCCTTAGAAATGGAAGAGGCGTATCCTATTTTCTGTATATGTCACTTAATCCTTTCACTGAGTGAGTTTCACCTATTTAATGAAACTGAGGACATTTAAACAAGAAGGTTGGGGAGAGGGAGCAGATTGACTTATAGGATCCTTAAGAGAAATGTGTGATTTATTTGTATTCCTTAGGTTTGGTCGGAAGCGGACCTTAGCAGCATTTCTGTGTCTAGGAGGCCTGGCTTGTCTTGTTGTAATGTTTCTTCCAGAAAAAAAAGGTATGCCTTTCCAATTTCTATGAGAGTTTTGAACAGCATTTTTATGACAATGAATCTCAGTGTAGTAGAGACACTACCATATGCCGGCCTTCATTTCTGTGATTGTATATTATGTAGCAGTTGTGTGGGGTATAATGAGCCAGATTCTTTCCATTGCCTAAAGTATCCTCTGGGTGAGTAATATGCTTAGAGGTGTGCTATTAATTTTTTGCAGGCTATTAAGTTACCATCTGGGATAGCTGGAATGGGGCACAGTGATGAGGGGATTGCTTCTTTGCTGACAAGGACTGGTTAGATTGGGTCAGAAAAAAGCTTGACCTAAGGCCACAGAGTAACACTGCTCCTCCCAGCCCATCACCAGACTGGAGATCAGAGACGCTGCTCCGTAAGGGAGGCTTTGGCAGCCCTCAGTATTTCCCAGAACTCCAGTCACAACAAAAATAATAGGAGCAATATTCACTGGACAGACGTGCTCTTAGTCTTAGGTAAAATGTGGACAAAACGTCTGTAGGAAATGCAGGTGTCTGTATATATTTGTAGCTTTGCTGTGCAAACCCAGCTTCAAAACATGACCCTTTGATACCACATCCATCTGATTCCTGCTCCTATGTAGAATTTCTGTAGAGCCTACAGATTTTCAGCTTTTTCCCCTCAGCACACCTGAAGTATGCCAGCTCCTGCATCGAGAACCGTGGTTGTTGGCAGTCTTTTTGAATGAGGAAGAGTGTGTCATAGCAACTCTGCATGAAGGACATTTGGCAGAACAGGACCCGTTTTCAGGGAGGCTTTAGGATTTTGTAAGGGTTCTGTTATGGAGATTGGGCCTTGGTAGGAGGTAGCTTGACATAAAGCTTTTGTAGCTACTGCAAACTCAGAAGCATTTCCCACCAGAGCAGGCTGCTATCAGCTGCTTCTCCTGTACGAACCTTAAGAACAGAGCCTGGCAGTGCTGCACGTTCTTATTTTGTAATCTTCAAGTATATGTCACGTCACCTTGTGAAGTTCTCGTCTTGAATCCAAAGGGCAGATTGTTTGGTAGAGATTTGGCTTCATATTGGAGAGCAGCCCAGCGAGATAGAATTGTGAAAACTAGGGAGTTCAGTAAGGCTGCCCTCATCCTACCCTCTAAGCACCTTGGCACCCTCGCTAGCACGAGAGGAAGGGAACTCCTCAGTTGCCCATCTGGGACTATAAGCACAAAGTGCCCTATTTGTGTGTTTTTACCTGAAGCAAGAACTAAATGGTCATCAAGCCACGCTAGTTTTGTACTCAGAAGAGTTGGTTTTGTGTGGGAACATTGGGAATTCAGTTGTTTTTACCCTCCATAGTCACATATTCTAGTTACATTATTGTAGAGACGCACTTTTCAGTATTATTATCAGCCTCGCCCATCCATCACTTTCCCAGGCCAAGCCCATTCATGTCTTTCCTCCTTCCTACTCCAGGGATCCTACTCCTAGGACTCTGTGCATGGCTCCTGCTGGAAAGGACCTCTTTTTTTTTTTTTTAATGTATTCGATTGTTGCAGGGTCTCACTGTGCAGCTCGGACTCATGGTGATCCTCCTGCTTTCAGCCTCCACATAACTGGAATCACAGGCATGCGACACTAAGCCTGCCTAGAATCTGGCTGGCTCCGTCCGCCCTGGAAGCGGGGCTGGCACAGCACGTGGTGCCTGGGATCAAACTGTGGTTCCTGCGCTTGCCTACGCTTGCCTACGCAGGTACTCTAGTCTGCGGAGTATCTCACCAGCTCCCAAAGGACCCCTTTTGTAAATAACAGAGCAAAACTCCAGGGTGACAGCAGATGTCTGGGCTCCCAGGTAGAACAGTGAGTGCCCCTGTGCCAGGAGAACCGCTTGAACTCTTGACTGACTGAGGGGATCCTGTGTGAGCAAAGGCTCTGTGGACTTTCTTTCATGCACCATGCAGGTGCCTCAGGAATACAAGACCTTTGCTATGCTCAGAAAAAGTGGACATCCAGTCTATTTTTAAAGACTTTTCTGAGAAATAAATTTTGTGATAACCCTGAGTAAATTACCTTCTATTTTTAATAGCCATTACTGTAACAAGGAGCCTCTTCCACTGTAATTGAGCCCATTCCTTTCATTTGCTTCATCATTAGACATGATGTTCATGTTTTATTTTCTTCAACCCCCCATAATCCTTTCTATATTTGCAGGGAGTCATCCAGTTTTCCCTGCATTTCTCTTCTTTAAGCTAAAAAAATTGTTCTTTAAACTTTTTTAAGACATTCATTTGTGCTATTTAAAATATTTTGTTAGCTTTCTTTCCAGCCTGATTTTTAGACTTTTCACATAGGTGTTATAAAAGTTGTGATAATTCCCTATTAAGAAAGAAACCTGATAGCTGGAACAGTTCTGTGAGCCCCTCGAGTGAGCCTGGAGACCACTCCCTCCCTCACTGGCTTTGCCCATGTACCTCCCTTTTGTCCACCCCAGCGCCTACACCCCTACCTTCCCTCCTTGCTGCCAGCTTGGTGCTCCCCTCCTGCAGCCCCCACTCCTGGCTTGCTCAGTTGATTTTTCAGTACTGGGAATGGAGCCCCAACCCATTGCCCTGAGCTGCATCCCTAACCTTTTTCCTCTTGCTGTGATTTTTATTATTATTTTGAGATAGAGCCTCCTTGAGTCTTCTGGTTGCCCAGGCTGGGTTCACACTTGTACCTCTCTTGCCTCAGCCTCCCAGAATTCTGGGATTCCTGGTATGAACCAGGATACCTAATCTTGTAGGAGAAGATGCACACTCTCCCCCAAGCTGGTATACTGCAGTTCATTAGTTGCCCAGGTAATAGTTCCAGTTCCAGTTCCTGTTACTTTTGTTTCTTCTTAGAAACCTCTGGTTACTGTGATGCATAGGTGGTGGCCATGATGCACTTCGTATAAACCAGTCCCCACCTGACAAGCCGTTCTGCATCACTACTTCCTGCTTGCTTATCCCATAGAAGCCTTAGACCACCAGAGAGGAGGGACTGATATTCTGGGAGTGATCCTGATCAGGGCCTGTGACGTAAATAAATCTGTCTCCGACTCCTGGGGCTGTCTCAGCGTTGCTGCTCGCCCTTGCATCCTTTGGTATCTTTCTACATTCTGTTTCTTTTTTTAGCATCGCTACATGATTGCTGGTCTCTGTGCCTGAGACATTTGTGGATGTTGTAGGAGAGATGGTTAGTACATTAGAAAAGACTTTTTTTGACATTTCTCAGACTTTGGTTTATAATTACAGTTGAACAACCCCAGTCCAAAAATTCTAAATCTGAAATGCTTCAAACTCCAAAACTCTCTGAGCACTGACCTGATGCCACAAGTAGGAATTTCCATAGCTGAACTTAGGTGAACTTACCGGTCACAGTCAAAACACAAAGGCCCCTAAAATAGTATATAAAACCCTCTCTCCACAAGGGCAAGCAGAAGCTAGAAAATAATTGCCATGAAAACTAAAACTCAAAAAACACTAGTCACAATGAGCCTTTCCTTTTTGCTCTTAGGCAGATGGTATTATACAATGCTCCAGTTACAGAGGGAAACTAGAGAGCAGATTAGTCCAGTGACCCATCTAGTGTTACACCATCAGGAGGAAGCATATTGAGCATTTCGGGTCTTTCTGACACTGAAGATAGTGCTCTTCAGGGACTGCTGTTTTTCTCTCAGTTTTTTCGTGGCAGTCATTACAAATGAATTAACACTGCCTGACTAGGGCCAGTCCTTCAGGCTTCAGCAGGCAGGAACAGGCCAGGGGGTGGGAACCTGGACTGTCACAGTGGAGAAGCTCAGTCGTCAACTCGCAGGTGAAGCTCAGGGCAATTGGTTGTGGTCCTGCCAGAACTACTGACCGCCGGGAAATCCGGGCATTTGCCAGGATGGAGAAGCCTCATGGCTGAAGGACTTCCACTAGACCGAGCCTGGGGGATCCTGCGCGACATTCCTCTTCCCTCAGCTTTGGTCTGCCCATTCCTTGCTCTTTTGACTATTCCTGCATCTCATTTACAAGGTTTTGTTCCTGAACAAGATCCACTTGCTAGCCTCAGAGAGCGTATGGTCTAGTATAGGAAATTAGTGATCAACATATAACAATAAAACACAGTATCATAGGGGAATGAGCAAAAAAAAAAAAAAAAAAAATGCTATGGGAACTTGAACTTGAGGCCATGAGAGTAACAGAGCCCGGCTGCTTTTGTTTCTTTTTTTTTGTGGAACCAGGGATTGAACTCAGGTCCTTGCGCTTGCCAGGGAAGTGCTTATTCCACTGAGCCATCTCCCCGGCCCTGCTTTCCTGTTTGAGCAAGTATAAAACCAGACAAAATATTTGTAAGAAATGGGGATTTTCAGGGCCGGCCAGATAGTTCAGTGGACTAAAGTGCCTTCTTAGCTGTGGTCCATGCTGTGCGGTGCCGGCCTCACCCCCCTGGGTGCACTGACAGTGGGTGTGGCCATGCGTGCCTGTAATCCCAGCGCTAGGCAGGCTGAAAATAGGAGATTCACTACAAGTCTGAGCAGTGTAATGAGACCCCGTACCAAATACATAAAATGAAAATAAATAAATGAATAAAACAAAGCCTGAACAGTATCTAAAGAAATACATTAAAATCCAGAGGCTAGTATGAAATAGTCACAGTGTGTGGCCTCTAATAAAAATTAGCAGGTAGCCAAGCAGGAAATACCTTGGACAACAGGAGAAAAGCCAACAAATCAAAATAGAAGTGGCACAGATCACAGTGAGGAGACAAATTAAAGCAGAAAGTCTATACTTTCAAATGTTCATAAAAGTAGAGGAAACCAGGCAAGGTGACACACACCTGTAATCCCAGCACTCAGGAGGCTGAGGCAGGAGGATCACTGTGAATTCAAGACCAGCCTGGGCTACAAAGTGAGCTTAAGGCCAGCCTGAGCTGCGTAGCGAAAGCTTGTCTCAAAGAGACAAAAAACAAAAAAAGAAAAAAAAAATAGAGGAAAATGTGATCACTACAAGCAGAGTAATTAAAAGTGTAAGGAGATATATATGGATGGATGGATGGATAGATAGATATAGATAGATAGATAGATAGATAGATAGATAGATAGATAGATAGATAGTACCTAGAGATAAAACATGCATGAAAAAAACAATGGATCAGACCAAAGTACAGTGCATGATACAGCAGACTAGACACTACAGAAGAACAGGTCATTGAATATAAACACATAACAAAAACTGTTCAAACAAGATTGAATAAAAAATCGACAAACTATTAGTGAGTTGTGGGACACTATCCAGGGGCCTCTCACACAGGAGTTCCAGCAGAAAGAGGTGAAGGAAAACTAGCCACAGAAATGATTGCAAATATAATATAATATAATATATATAATCACTATAATCACATGATAAAAAAAAATCATTTTGTCAGGAGGTTACAACAGTCCCAAATGTGTATGCCTCTTTTAATAGGTTCAAAGTATGTGAAATAAAAATGTGTTGTACAGAAAAAATAAAGGGGCAAATCCAGAATTATAGTTAGGTTCATTAGTACTGTTCTCTCAGTAACTGACAGAAAAGAGTAGAGAGAAAATATACCCAGGGCCGGCCAAATAATTCAGCAGATTAAAGTGCCTGCAAGCAGGCACAGAGGTGGGGGTTCGATCCCCAAGCCTGTCATGCCGGCCCCACCCCCAGGGCATGCTGAGACAGCAGTTGAGACTGGTTGTGGTGGCCCGTGCCTGTAATCCCAGCTCTTGGGAGGCTGTGAACAGATGGATCACTATGAGTCCAATCTAGTAGTGAGACACTGAACACCCGGTAGACCCTTCCCTAAAATACCAAAAAAAAAGAAAGAAAAGAAAATGCGGGCAGACATTTGTACAGTCAGCACGACCTACTTGGCCCACAGACCAAATTACCTACAAACTCCTTTTGAGGCACACACAGAACATTTGCCAAGAAATACCTTATTCTGGATGAAAACAAGTTCAACTAAATTTAAAAAGGTTGGAGACAGTACAGGTAAATTATTTGCCCAGAATAGACTGAAACTAGAAATCAGTAACAGAAAAATTGCTGCAAAACCCTCACATTTTGGATACGAAATAACGCCTTTCTAAAACACATGGATCAAAAAAAAGGGAGAGAGAAATCACAGAATTAGAAACTATTTTTAACTGAGTAATTAGTACAGTATGCAGATCAAAACTTAGACAGTGCCAGGTCATGCCTATAATCCCAGCACTCAGGAGGCTGAGGCAGGGCAATCGCTGCACGTTAGAAGTCAGCCTGGATTCACAGGCTCACTTTTTACAGAGTGAGCTCAAGCCCAGCCTAAACGACACAGCAAAACTCTCTCTCTCAGACTCTCTCTCTCTCTCTCTCTCTCTCTCTCTCTCTCTCTCTCTCTCTCACACACACACACACACACACACACACACAAGTTTAGGCATGCATCTAAAGCAAAGCTTAGAAGAAAAGTTTTATAATTCCTTAAATCAGAAGAAAGTTTTCAAATCAGTGATTCACCCTAAGAAAATAGAAGGGTATTTTTAAGAAAGAATGGCTTTTAATGAATAAGATCATTATGTATATCTAGATTATACCAAAAGAATGACAAATGAAACACAAAGCAAGCAGAAAGATGAAAAGAATATAAGTAAAAAAAAAAAAAATCAGTGGAATGAAAACACAGAGACCCAAAGATGTTGCAACAGATGTTCACAGTAGTATATTATTAGTAACAGCCCCAAGCTCGAAGGAGCCCCGGTGCCCATCAAGCTAGTGAACGGGCAAAGACATTGTCACTTGTCCATACAATGGAATACTAACAAGACAGGAGCAAGCTGTAGACTGCTCATAGACACAACATGGGTGAATTTCAAAACCATTATGCCGAGTAAAAGAAGCCATACATGAAAGTCCTTGAAGTGTGTTACTCACTCACATGAAGCCCGAGAAAGAGTGAAGCTATGGTGACAAAACTGGATTTGCATGATGTTTATTTGAAAAATCAGCTGAAGGCAAGCAAAAGGTATGCTTCTTCTTTCCAATTGAAGCATGAGAGTAGAGAACTAAGAGCTGTGGTCAATATTTTAAACATATGAGCAATCAAAATTATGCTATGATCACCCAGGGAATGATGTGAATGATTAATGAAATTTTTGCTATTTTGGGCTAATGAATTAAGACCCTAAAATACTAAGGTAATTTGTTATGGTGGCCCCAATGGCGCTCAGAAAATTAGTTCTGCAAATTATATCCTTAGTAGATACAATATTGGAATAAATTTCTAAGGTCACTGAGTTCAGAACTTTGAAGGGTATCCTGCATTTTGAGAGTTGTCTTTTAAAAATAGATAATTTAGATTTTCTCTTCTCCTTTCAATCTTTTTTTCCTGAAGAGTAACTTTGACCATTCATAGACAGTAATAGCTGGCTTTTTGGTACAGTCTCCAGGGAAGGAATCTAGCAACCCAACAGCCGCACAGGCTGGGGCTCATGAACAGAGCTGCCTTAAGTTGACATAAGGGCCCTTGAGGACGTGCTCACCACAGATCTGATGGCAGACGCACAGGCAGGAAGTTTCAAGCAGCAGATGGGCTGTTGGGAGCATTTGCTGGGCACGTGACCAGATACGAGCTTCCCGGATGTTTGTGTCTGGAGTGTCCTCAGCCTTACCCGGGACTCTTGCAGCTTTCTGTCATGGATGTTTCGATGATAAGGGTTCTGGATCACATCATCTGAGCTTAGTCCTCTATCCCATTATTGAAGACGTTTTTCCATGCATTTGTGAAAAGTGCCACCCTATATGGATGGAAACCCATCCCAAAGATTTGTCACATCCAAGCCAGTGTGCATGCTTTGTGTTCGCTTCCGTGTCAGTCTACCTTTTTCTCTGGCTCAGTTTTCTGAAAACTAATGATGAATTGGATCTGCAGTGTGAAGAAGTTGTGAGGTCTTGAGGGTCCAGAAATAAATCTTGAAGCTCAATGTTCTAATTCTTTTTCTGGAGGACTTCATGTTTTCAAAACATGCAGTTTTTTTTATTTTTTTAAGAGGGCTACTGTGTTTTCTAGAACACTTGGGAAGAAGAGAGGAGAGCAGCTCCAGGGGGTCACATTTAGCAGTGCTTACACTACTGCCTTGGGACATCATCTTAAAGTGGGCGAAAATTTGTTTCACACTCCAACAAGGTGAAGCAGTTTTGGTATCAGGAAAATCCTGTGCCTCCCTGCCAAGAAGTTGACAGCATGAAGACAGATTGATTTCACCAAATTCACCCCTGTGGTAGTTCTTATTTCAACAAATATTTGCGCAGTGAACCACCTTATGCCTGATCCTCTGGGAGATGCTGTGTGAAAACAAGTATCCAAGATACCAACATTAACCTGAGCTAACTTGCAGTATATTTTGGGCAGACAAGAGAAAAGTAACTGCAGAGGAGCATCTGAGACCTGCCAGGTGAATGGATTGGAAAGTAGGGGCATTGGAGGTGAAAGGGAGGAGAAGCCATTGCACTGGAGCTATTTAATTCAGAGTGGCTGATATGAGTCCCACAGTCCTAAGAAAAGAGACAGGAGTGTTCCATTTGGCCTAAATGTCAAGGAGAATGACGGCAATGGCTTTCAATGGCTAGGACATTGCTGTTGACCTTTAAGACTAGGAATTTTAGGAAAGGATGGTATTAGAAGTGACATTGCTGTTCCGGGGCAGGTGCATTTGAGCAAATGGATGGTTGTCACATCCTGAAGGTGTATGACAGTGAAGGCAGGAAGTACAGCAGACTCAAGAAGAGTTGTAGGGTTTTTTCTTTCTTATAAGAAAATCGTTATCTTGAAGGAAGAAACAAATAGATTATTAAAGGAATGAGATTAACTATGGTTGACAGGTAACAAATTGTAGAACCCAGTCAGCATAATGTTAATAAGAATCACAAGATGATTGATAGTATTTTTGATAATAAAATAAACTGACATAAGATTTATTTTGCATTTTGTGGAAAAACATTACATTAAGAAGCTCAAACAGCATTATAGATTAATGACTAAACTGAGAAGTGAGAGGAAGGATTCAGAGGCTCTTCCTATTTTGTCTCTTTGAAGAACATTGGTGTCCTCTGGTAGTAATTTAGTGAGGCTCTCCTTACCTCCCAGGAGCACACTGCCATAGTTTGCATACTGAACATCCCTGAAGGTCCATATGTTGAGAGCTTGGTCCCCAGCCCAGGGTACTCTGGGAGGTAGTGGAGCCTGCAGAGGGTGAGGCCCAGTGGGAGGAACTTAAGCCATTTGGGGCACTCCCTTGAAGGGATGCCCCCTTTATTTTCCGGTGTCTCACCTCCCATAGGGCTATGAGGTAAGCAGGTCGCTCTAATGCACACGCTCCCCTCATGACATAGTGCCTCGCCACAGGCACAAAGCTACAGGGTCCACCGTGGGGGGACGCTACCAAGACCTTGAGCCAAAGTGAACCTTCCCTTCCTATAACTTGATCAGCCCAGGTACTGGATGCAGTAATGGAAAGCTGCCTAACAACCCCCCCCCCCTAGAAACTATGCAAGCTTTTCTGGAGCTCACCTCTGTTTTCATTGCCTATCAGCAAGGGCTCTGCTCACCCCTGTTTTATATCAGTGATTGAAAAAGGTAGGAGGAAAGAGGAATGCGCTTTCTTTTCAGTGTGGTATTGAGGGTTCCTCTCAGGAGTGAGTACAGGTTTTATGCCACTCAGTGATATCTAGTGTGTCAGACTTCATTCAGACAGCCAAGACACAGAAAATACCACACATGTGCTTGGGCATGATTACTGCACCTTCCAAGTGTGTGTGCACTTATGACACGTCCTTGCCGTTGGAGGCCCACGTGGATGCCCGTGGTTCCTTCAGAATGACCTGTGTCGTTAAGTGGGATTGTTCGCATCGTGGTTTCACAGAGGTTGCCCCGTTCTCCTCAGACACAGGTGTGTTTGCAGTGGTGAACAGCCGCTCCCTGTCCTTGCTGGGGAAGCTGACCATCAGCGCTGCCTTTAACATCATCTACATCTACACCTCTGAGCTCTATCCTACCATCATCAGGTATGTGTCCGCCTGCACCTACTCTTGGAGTTGCTTCTGGGGGGCGGGGCGTGACTCTCCCTCCCCTTGCTCCTGTGGGTGGGGCTAGGCTCTCCCTCCCTCTACCTCTGTGGGAGGGGTGCAGCTCTCCCTCTCCCTCCCTGTACTCTCCCTCCCTCTGCCTCTGTGGGTAGGGCTAGGCTCTCCCCTCCCTGTGAGCAGTGTGAGGCTCTCCCTCCCTCAGCTCTGGAGTTCGCTTCAGCACTGACTCAGCACCTGCTTCTACTGCAGCTCACAACCTCTCTGGAGCTGGCTGGTCTGCCTGTTCTGTGGCTGAGGAAACTATAGTTTCATCCTGTGCTGAATTCCCACTAGCAGATCATAAGAGAAGTGCTCTACATGAACAGAGCTGGGTGCTGGGTTTTGCTGTTTTTACTTTGGTGAATTGCACTTATTTAATCACCAGTTTAGTATTAGACCCACAGCCAGTAAGGGAGCACAATCCCACTTCTCCACAGAAGCCTCTATCTTAGCACAATATATGCACATAGTAAATGATCACTTCATCTATTAATAGATAAATGTTAAACTTAAATATTAGTTGTTAAACATAATTTTAATGAGTATGTTCTGCTTATATCCGAAGGAATATATTCCATCCTAAATTTCATAAAATCAGTTTGAAAACAAAAAACAAACCCAAATCTGAGGGAGAGGGGTGCAGTTTGTTTCTGTAGAGCTGCCTTTGTGGGGTAAGAATCACTCAGACAGGGCCTTTTATCTCTCTTCTTGTTCAAGAAAGCCAAGGGTTCTTTCTGCCTGTTGATTTAAATCTTTTTCCCAGCAACAGATCACATTGTTTACCCACTTCCTGATCGTTCTTACAGTCACCTCATAAAAAGCTAGGACGCATCTGAGAGGACGTGGACATTATGAACAATTAGGCTGAGATGACGGAGCCCGGTCTTACCGTCTATCAAGAAATCGTTCTCATTTCTCTTCTCCCTCTCACCTTTTTCCTGCCTATGACCCAATAAAGCTGCTATTGTAGGTTTCCAGACAGTGAATGCACTGTGTCCTACTAATATGCCTGGGTTTATAATAGCTCATACTTTGCACTGAAATAAGTGCTTTTCCGGTCACTAAGCCCTCTCTTTCTGTGGCTGTCTTAATGGACTATAATAGTAGACCTAAGACACAAACACCTATAAAAATATTTGATAAGATATAAATACTCAAATGCTGATTTTTGCATCACCCCCAAGAGATGTACTAGCTATATGACAGTTACTAGCTTCAAGTGCCTATTGAAATTTAATTAAAATTGGAATTCAGTTCCTCGTCTTCATTTGCCACACTTCGAAGTACTATGAGTCTTAGGGACTCGGCATCAGGCAGTGCAACTCCAGAACATTCCCAGCATGGCAGAGAGCTCTGATAGACAGTGCCACTCTGCAGTATTCTCTGCTTCTGCTTTGGTATGTTCTGTTCCAGGCCCTTTATACCCCTCCATGGAGTTTTTTAATGCTTCCACTACAACTCACTAATTTTTATTTTATTCTTCTTTGTGCCTTCCAGGAACGTTGGGCTGGGAACTTGTTCCATGTTCTCCCGAGTTGGTGGGATTATTGCTCCCTTCGTCCCCTCACTGGTTGGTTTGTACCCCCTAGTTTTATTTTTAACGGTTCTCTGCTTCAAAAACACTTGTGTTTTTGAGTAGAAAAAGATAATGAATAGATATCTGTTAGGTCAGCGGACACAGATAGGAACTGTGTACCTTTCTGAGGAAGGCCCAGGACTCCGTCAAGACAGATAGCCTGGGATCCTTCCATCCCTGGGGTCTGATTCTGTGTTCATCTCGATGCACTGGAGTCAACTGGTGCCACAGAACCCCCTTTGCTGCCTGTTCAGAAGTTAGCTATTCAGTATTTATTAAGCCTCTGCTTCCCGCTGGACTCTGTGACAAGAGCATTGCGCATGTCCTGTATGCATGTAGTAATCACAGGAGAAATGTTACAGACAGGTGAGACATCTTTCCCCAGAGTATACCACTGGGAAAAGAAAACTTGAGGAAATCTGTACCTACATGTGTGTCTCTTCAGATTCATTGACATTTTCTAATTTTTTGTAGCCCAATAAGAGGCAGAACATTAAACCAGAGCCCAGAAATTTGCTCAGTCTTAAAATATGTGGCTTCTATGAAAGAACTCTGGGACTCCATGTGAGTGTCCTTGCCCCAGTCTGGGGCTTTCCAGGCCACACTTGTGGAAAGGTGACTAGATTTGGTGTAGGGTTGGTGGGTCTTTTCTGTAGACCGCTAGTTGTTACTAGTCTGGGATGCCTCTGAAATGCCACGGCCACCAACTCACGCTTCAAGCTGCAGCACTCTTCATTCTCCTACACCCCTCTCCCCAGTCTCATGCCCAAATGTGGGTCACAAGACCTCGTTTAGAAAAGAGTGTTGTTCACTCCAGGTTTCGTCTTACAAAATGTGTGGGACCCTAGACCTATAGTATCAAAACTATTCAACTTTGGGCATCTGTCCTAGGATATTGCAACAGCTCAATTCTGTCTCCTTCGGTTCCTGAGAGGAGGAGCAGTGCTGGGTTCCCCTTTATTCAGCAGTACCCAGACAGGCCTAGTTCAGCAAGCAGGAGGTAGGAGAGGAGAGGGAGGACCCCGTCTGTCTCCCTTCTTCCCTCCACCCTTCCCCACTCTTCTGTCTTTCCTGCTCTCTTTTTCATTCTCACACCCCCTCCTTTCCCCATCATCTCTGAAAGTTGTCTGAGGTGAAATCCTAACTAGTCCCCTCCAAATCCGGAAGGCTAAAGCAGATCATAAAGTCAGTACCTCCCTTACTGGAATTCTAGAATGGCCTCAAGGCACCATCCTGAAAGCTGCTGTTTCTTTCTTTGTCTTTGAACCCATTTGTATAGAAAGAGCATATTAACTTCTCCTAATACTATCTTTTGGCTCTGTGAAGCAGTTGCCATTTAACTTTACCATTTTAATTTAAGTGTTTACAAACTATGTGTGGACTGGGGAGATGGCTTGGTAGAATAAGTGCTTGTCTGTCAAGTGCAAGGGCCTGAGTTCAAGGGCCTGAGTTCAATCCCCCGTTCCACCAAAAACAAAAAACAAAACAAAACAAAACTATTTGGTAGGGTTTTGTTTTGCTTACCATGCCTTTCATTCCTGGCCTCTGTTGTGGTCCCGAGGGCTGTGGGGTGTTTGGGCAGATTCCAGGATGTGAGAACTTTAACCTTGCCGGGGTCTCTCATATGGCTGCAGCTGCCAAGGGATTAAAGTTCATTGCCAGCAAATAGTTTTGGGGTGTCTCTCATGTGAAGAAGGTATGGAGGTCACCATTATAAGCTCCTCCCTGGAATGGAAGCTGGGCACCAGCCTGCCTTGTGCACCTGCCCTGCCCAGAAGCAGCTGGGCCTGCGTGCCCTCACCCCCATGTGGGAGGCAGCTTGAGGCTCATTACTGCACTCCTGTGCTGCTTCTGGATTTACCCAAACCCATCTCTCCATGAGGAATCAGTCCACAGTTTCCCACTTGTCTTAGTTAAAATTTTCCTCACTGCTGGGACAAAATACCTGACACCCAAAATTAAGGAAGGAAAGGCTTACTTAGCTTGCAGTCTATGGAGGTCTTAGTCTGCACTCGGCTGGCTCCAAGGCAGAGTGGCACATGGCAGAGAGCCAAAGTTCATGAGACAGAAAACTGTGAGAGCAAGGGAGAAGCAGGGGCTGTTGAAGCCTGCAAGCCTCTCTCTCCTCCTTACATTGCCTTCAGGCTATCTGCCCCAGGGTGAGTGTGACACACCATAATCTCAGCAGTACTCAGACCCATAATCTCAACCTTGGATTATGAATTAATCACAAACCCTAGAACCAAGCCCCAATGCCTGCATGAGGCTTTGGGGGGACAACTACACACAAACCGTGACAGCACTGTAGTTCTCTGTAGTGAAAGAAAAAGTGGTCAACAGCATAGTGGGAAGGCACAGACTGGGTAGGAGCTGTGTCAGTTCTCAGTCATGGGACTGCGGAGATCATCTGATGAGGACACTCACTGACCCTGAGTGTGTTTGTTTCCATTTGTCCCATCCCTCCAGAAATATGTGCAGTGGTCTTTACCCTTCATTGTGTTTGGAGCCACGGGACTGACTTCAGGCCTCCTGAGTTTGTTATTGCCAGAAACCCTGAATAGCCCTCTGCTGGAGACACTCGCTGACCTTCAAGTGTATTCCTACCGGAGGCTGGGGGAGGAGGCCGTGTCTCTGCAGACCTTGGACACGATGGTATGCTCCCCTTCCTCCCGCCCATCTGCAGCTGCTGCTTGGCCATGATAGCTGGGGGGGAGAAAGGCTTTGGGGGTCAGATTAAATAGAATAGAAAGCAATGATAGAAATCTAACAGGAAGGGGTGTTCAGAAAAATGAAAATGACAGGAGATCCATTAGATTTTTTTTTTATAGGGAAGAAAAGTTTATTTAGCTCATGGTTTGTGGAGGTTTCGGTTCACGCTCTGCTGGCTCTGAGGCCAAGTGGCACACCACATGGCAGAGGGCGGCAGAAAACAGTGAGAGCAACAAAAGCGAAAAAGGCAGACGCTCCATTAGGGTTTTAAAATGCGCAGAGGCTGCTCCTCGGGGAGCAGAAATTCATTTGTCAGTTGAATAGTTAGGTGGCAGCTTCCACTGTAGAAATGTTGTAGTGACACCTCCATGCCCTCTGCTCCCTTCCTATGGCAGCCTGCGGACGAGGAGAGGACTTCAGGCAGCGAGAGCGAGGAGGAAGAAGAGTTTTACGATGCTGATGAAGAGACTCAGATGATCAAGTGAGGAGCCCGAGCGCCCTGCTCAGAGCCAGAGAACCACCGTTTACGCCTCTGACCAAGGCAGGTTCTCCCTTGAATCCTCAGAGAGCTGAGACAGACAGGTTTGACGCCAACGTGTGCAGGTGGTGCTCGGCATGGACTGATTTTGTTGAAGTACACAGAAGTGGGAGAAGAGATTCCATGGGAGAAAGCATCACCACCCGAAGGACAAGTTCTTAACTTGTCCAGTGCTGAAGCTCAGCTCAGAGACATGACCTCTGGCCTCACAGCTGTCCTCCGCATTCCAGGGCGGGGGGCCGAGATGTGGTCACAAGTTTGGTGACAATGTTTTTCTTCCCAAGTGATCTGGAAGCAGATAAGCAAACCTCCTCACCATTTTAGTGAGATGAAAGAAGCTGTTCTTAAAATTGAAACCTCACATCATGTGTAACATCTGTCCCCTACCACTTGTACTTGCTCCCCAGGAAATCTTCAGAGGCAGCTTGGTGTCAGCACTTAATTTTGCATGGAAGGAAGTGTTCTTAGAGATTGTAGGGTGTCCCGAGGCCCTGGTGCTTTACCTCAACTGCAGACGTCCAGTTCCCAGCCTGCTGGTTGACCTGGCTCCCTTTCCCTTTGGTCCCAGGTGGAGACTGTGTACACATTCATAGAAGCACTAATTAAATTATTAATTCACTACTAAGCCCAGAACAGCTTACTGGAGGCTGAGGTGCGGCTGTGTCTGGTAGCGCTCTCTGACACTTAAATCATGCGATCATTTCAATTCCCAGTGATGATCACCTCCAGGAAAATTTTCTTCCTACAGTCTAGTACAGCAATAACTTCAAATTCCTGCATGGTAAACAATAAAGCTTTATAAAGGTAGAGAGAGGTTAAAGGCAACATGTTGTTCTCTTGGATTTTTTATTTTTAAGATGCAGCTTTTAATAAAGGGCAAAAAGAATTATCTTTGACAATTTTATATTTGTTTGCTTTCAGTGTTGTACAAGAAGGGATTTGGGCAACATTGAAAAACCTTCACTCTTGTTGCTTTAAATTAGGGGCTGGGGAGATGGCTCAGTAGAATAAGCGCTTCCCTGGCAAGCGCAAGGGCCTGAGTTCAATTCCCGGTTCTGCAAAAAAAGAAAAAAAAATTGTAATAAGATGAATAAATAAATCAGCCCCTACTGTTAGGCAGAATGGACGGCACAGACATTTTTTAGGAAGTGCTTTACTTTTTCATTCATTGTGACTGTGAGTGAACAAAAAATCACGCTTCGTCTTGTAAGATCATGTGCTGAAAGTCCCAGTTTCTCCACGGAGCTGGAATACTGTCTCAGGTAGGGAGTGGAAGCAGGAGCTCAGCAAGCGTGGGCGGCAGTGTTTGGGCTCATTTTCCCAAGGAGGAAAATCTGTGTTTTCAAAATCTCGATTTCTAATAAGCTCTTAGAGAAAGAGAAATCCTGTGAGAGGCACAGGGAAGGTGCCCTTGGCTGCATTTAGAGGTCTTGGGGTGCCCTGCCTGATCTGCTCTGTCCCCTTCCGTACTGACATGTCGCTTTGCACTATGTCCATTGTACCTGGGTCTTTGCTAAAATGTTTATGTCCTTTTTGCCCTTGATCGTGTGTTGGGCTATTTGGAAATGGGAACCACCCCAGCTATCCTGTTTCTGTGCTGTGCCGAATGCCGGCCCAGACAGAGTAAGGACCTGAGAAAAGTTATTGATTTTCGCCACCAAGAAAATGGTGACATTCCTACAGTTGGCATTTTTGAAAACTAACCTATCAGAGATCTCCCCACCACTGGGAGAGGGAGAAAGGAAGAACTTACAGATTTTGTTAAATGGTCAAATATTTGAAATAAAATGAGGAACTAATGTATGTATAATTTTGAGTTGCCTGGACCTGTCTTTTCATTATGATAGAAATACAACCCAAACTTTGGAAACTAGAAGTTAGAACTGTGTACCTGTAGGCCCAGGCCAGTACCGGACAACCGGTAGTAGGGCTTCCCTTCCTGTGCGAAGTGCAGACTGCTTGAGAATCCATCTCTGTGACTGCTGGGGCTCCTCCCGCCAGCCTTCGGCTAAGGAAATGAGCGTTGCACTAATTCTGTCCCTGGGTTTCTTCTTTTCGTGGCCAGGAAGGAAGGTAAAGCAGGAAGGAATCCGCAGATTGAATATGTGTTGTTTAACAAGTCATCTGCTGGTACCAGGTGTATAGAATTGTTTCTTCTGAATAGTCATTTAGGCAAAAGTTGAATAATTACTGTTTTCTATTTCTACTGCCTGTATAACAATAGATTTTTTTCCCATTTTATAATAACTACTGGAAGAATATCATGGTAGACAGTGTGCACGTGTGTGTATGACCACTTACTATATCCTTAGGAAACTGGCCGGGTGGAGTGGTACTCACCCAAAGAGCCAGCATTCGGAAGGCTGGCACGGGGGATCCCTGCCCGTTTCTTGCCAGCTTGTACTACATCCTGAGTTCAAAACCACCCTGGACCAAATAGTGAAACCCTGCTTCCAAAAAAAAAGAAGTAATAACAATAATAATAATAAAATAAATTATTAGAAGAAGTTTGGTAGTAACATGCTTTGTGCAGATGATTGTCAAATGCATCCTCTAGAACATTTTCATTTTAGTCAAGATAAATTTCTTTTCTCTGAAAAAAGAACCTGGAAAAAAGACAAAATGCTCCAGGGTTGCCAGGGCTGAAGTCTGGGCAGAATCCCTGTGCCGCACGCCACTGCATGACGTGTTGAAAGAGACCAGGCAGTTCCCTGGTTCTGTGAGTTAAAACTATGGCCTATCAAAAAGCTCATGAATATACAAGCAGTATAGACATTCTTTAACGTTTCAACATGAAAAAATGAAAACAGCAGACAAAATGAAAATTCCTGGGGTACTGCTCAAGTCGCTATAACCTGAACAAATACTTTTATGGTGGACATTAGTGAAGACACTTTTACTGGATAATTTATATTCTTAACAAATATATATTGTAATAACTGTCATTATTATATCAGAATTAAAATATCACTTTTCAGTAGGACTTATTTCCTCATCTAGATTTTTGATCGTTGGTCCTTAAATTGTAAACATAGATTTTTCTTAACTAAACTAAGTGACGGTGTTTCAGATTCTTACAGATTTAATAAAGGATCACAAAACATAAGCCTTTTCTCTTGTTCTTATGGAATGTGTTGAGGTATGCATATTTGACAAACATTACCTGATGGAAATAGGTGATGTGTGGGACAGGATATATAGCAAAATGGATATAAAGCATTTTTAGAAAGAGCAAAGGGCTGGCAAGATAGCTCAGCGGTCTAAAGCGCCTCTCAGGGACCGCGGTTCGAGCCCCAGCACCACATGCCATGCCAGCCCCTCCCCCAGGGCCGGCTGAGCTGACCTCCCACCCCTGCAAAAAAAGAATCCATGATGTATAGCGAGACACTAATAAATAAATGAATTTTAAAAATAATAAAAAAAATAAATCCTTCTTATTAAAAAAAAAAATAGAGCAGAATGCAAAAATGTTACAGTGGGGGTGATCCATCTGTGGAGGACCTCAGAGAAGGGCTTTCTGACCGTCCTCAGTAGATGCATGTAGATTGTTGGACAAAATTCAAAATGTATTCACAATAAAAGCTGCTACCATGCAAGGAATACAGAAAATTTTCTTGGCCAAATAAAGGACATTGAGGTAGATATGGTGAATTAGCATACAGTATCCCTTCCTGGTCTTTGGGCCTTCAGACTTTAGGGATCCAGACTCCTAGTAAGAAATGCTTTTTTACATATTCATTTTCTTTCTCTGTCTCTATATGTCTCTCTTTCTGTCCTTACAAATATGTACATGTATAAAACATCTATAAACACGTATATAAAACACAGGGCCAGGAAGATAACTCTGGGCTGGCAAGATAGCTCAGTGGATTAAGTGCCTTCTTTGGCAAACACAGGGACCAGGGTTCAATCCCTAATCCTTCATGTTGTGCCAGCCCTGCCCCCGAGGTATGCTGAGCCAGAGACTGAGTCCAGGCGTGGTGGCTCACCCCTGTAATCCCAGCACTGGAAAGCTGAAAACAATCACTACATATCCGAGCTGCATAGGCCCAAATACATAAAAAAATGAAAGAAAAAACCATATAAACATGTATATATACATAAAATACATGTCCTGTGCATAGCTTTATGGAGCAGTAGTTATTCTTGTTAAGTATACTGATAACACCTAGTCTGTTTCATTTTATTTTTTTAAATATTTTTAAAAATAATTTTATTGAGAGAACAATGAGTTTCAAAACAGATTAGGACAGTTATAATAATTAATACATTGCATATTGTCTTCGTAGTAGTTGTTCATAGTACAAGATGCAGACATGATATCTTGTCTAACCACTTATTTCAAAACATTCTCATTTAAGAGAAAGAAGCTGTGTACCTATGCTATTTTGTATATACATATATATATTTTTTTTTTTCACTACAAAGTGGTCCTTCATTTATATCCCTTCTTGTTTACTTTTGTCAAAGGTGGTATTATTGTCATTCATATATTGTAGGTGCATGAACTCAGCAAAGTAATCCAATATAGTCCATTAGTCTATAATAGTAGTGGGTTATCCACATGCCTGGCAGTGTCTCATTTTATTTTTTAATGCCATTCTCCCCCTACTAGATGATCCCATGACCTGTAATCCATTGTTTGAAACTTGCCGTTCTACTTTTTATTCTTGTATCACAGAAGCCTTAAACCTACAGAGGTACATTCCCTGTATGCTTTGCAGGTGGGTTTTTTGATGCAGTTGAGTTTTAATCAGTCAAATGTCATTAGCAGATGAAGTTTGAAATGTTGAAGATAGATAGAAGCTGTTCTTTTGTTTGTTCGTTTTCTTGGGTTTTTTGGCTTGTTTTCTGCTGGGATTCACACTGAGGGAGGCTTTGGTGTCTCTGTGAAAGCGGTATATTAGCAGAGATGTTGATAGGCAGGGACAATATTAATTAAAACTTCAACAAAAAATTTTTACATGGAACTTAGAATAATAATTCTAGTATCCACATGAAAAAATAAATATCTAAAAAAAAATTAAGACTAAAAGAGAAGAGCAGCAGAAGGAACTTGCTGCCCAGCTCCCAGAAGTTAGGAGGCTGTAGTTTTGGCCAGCAGTAGACAGGAAATCAACGGAGCAAAAGAGAGAAGCCAGGAATAGACCAAGCGCAGATAGCAATTTGGCCTTTATACAAGATGACCTGGTGACAGGAAAAGAGAAAGCTATTAGATTGTTTATGTGACTAAATGAAACAAAGCAAACCCTTCAAATTATTAGGAAGGTACCAGGAAGATAGCTCAGTGGCTTATGTGCCTCCCTGGCAAGCACAAAGTCTTGAGTTTGATCCCCAGTACCACACACACACACACACACACACAAAAAAAAGCTAATTCTGAAAGTACTAAGAAACAATAGAATATTTTTATAGCCTTGAAAACAGATGGATATCTTGTTTAGAAGAACAGAATCACACATCATTTTTTAAGAAAAGGTATATTGACTGTATCTAAATTTAAATTTTCTCCATGCCTGGTTACGCCACAATTAAGGTTAGGAAAACAAAAATATGTGACTTCTATAAGGGACAAAGCTTAATATCCAGAATATATAAAGAATAAAGGAAAACAGAAAAATAATAGAGAACTTTACAAAAAGTATATTCAGACAATTCAGATGCAGTGCTGTTCAACCTCACAAGAGCATCAGGAAAATACGAATGAAACAATATTGAAATATCATTTAAAATCCATTACATTTGGAAAAAATAAGACTATCAACTATTGAAGCTGTGTGGAAAAGGAATTTTCTGACATCCTGATAATTGAATCATAAATTTGTTTTTCAATTTGATTATCATTAGCAAGTTAGATTGAAAACATAGATATTCCTGTTATTCAGACAGTCTTAGGCTGGGGAGATGGCTCAGCGGCATAAGCACCTGCCTGGCAAGTGCATGGTGCTGAGTTTGATTTCCAGTACCAAAGAATAAAAAAAAAATGGTTTGCAGAGTAGCGCAGTACACACACCTGCATACATATATGTATATAGTTCTGGGAAGTGACAACTACCTTTTATATCTGTACTGTTACTTATTTCACCTTAATAAGAGCAGTGGACATGATGTCACACTGAGATTATTTCTTAACTCATGAGAAAATTAAAACATGCAGTTGGAAAAAATGAAGCATCCTGTCTTTGCCTTTGTGCCTACCTGATACACATATGTCCAAGGAATATGTGCAAAGACCACTGAAGTATTTATTAGTTATAAAACAGTGAAATATATACACATATTTCAATATATACCAGAAAAACTATATATACAATTTGAAGGGCCGATGAGATAGCTCAGTGGACTAAATGCTGGCTTAGGCAAACTCAGGGGCCATTGTCACAGCAGCTCCACTCCCAGGCATGCTGAATGGCGATAGAGTCCGGGCATGGTGGTGCACATGTGTAATCCCAGCACTAGTGAGGTTGAAAACAGGAGGATCACTAGGAGTCCAAGCTGCATAGTGAGACCCTGCACACACACACACACACACCCCAAAAAAGAGAGAGACATACAATTTGATATGCATAGAATGGAATAAAAACAGTAATGGATGTATTGCAACGGATCTCAAGAATATCAGATTTTTTGCTGCATAAAAAAGTCAAGTCTTAGTCTAGAGTGGCCCACAGAAGGGTTTCTCACTAGGGGACCAGTTAGTGTTGGTAAGGATCTGTCACATCAGGTGAGTAGGGTTTTAGAACTCGTAAAGTTATTTTGTTCTTGGCGGTGATAATAAAACAGATTTGGTTGTTGCTGGGAGCCGTTTTATTGTATTGTATTGCTTTTGTCACTAGCATATCTGTTTTCCTGTTTGCTATTGTGGTTGTGCAGCAGGATAGTGTTTCATGTATCTGAGTATAATGAACAACTAACTAGAACATACCTTACCTTGCGTGCAACTGGAGCAGATCTTGCAATGCTCCTTATCCTTTCTCAGTAAGCATTGAAGAAATACAGCACCTGTCACTGGAGGACCCCATTGAGGATCCCATATCACTGCACTGAGGACTACGGGGACAACAAAGATTGTTTATGATCAGCAAATACTTGAAAGTCTCATAGCAGACCCCTTATTTCATGGATAACTCAAACAAGCAAAACAGTGACCTGAAATTGTCTCTACCCAAATGTCCTATGCAGAGTAGATTAGAAAACTTGGGCCAGTGAGATAGCTCAGCACACTCAACACCTGCTCTGGTAGGGACCAGGACTCTATCCCTGGTCCTGCATGCTGCGCTGTCCCCACTCCTGGAGTGCACTGAGCCCACAAAAGAGTCTGGATGTGGTGGTGCATGGCTGTAATCCCAGCGCTAGGGAGGCTGAAAGCAGGAAGATCACTACAAGTCTGAGCTTCACAGTGTGATGCTGTACCAAATGCATAAATAATAAAAAGAAGAAAACTTAATTCTGAAGTTTATAGGGAAAACAATTGGCAGAATGCAACATTTGCTGTCAAATATACTTCTCAGTTGAGTAATAGAAATTAGTTTTTCCATGGCAGTGTGCCCTCAGCGGGTGCTGTACCAAGGGGCAGAAGAAGAACAGAGTTTGCTGGCGTGTGTGGTGCCACGTGCATGTAATGCCAGCTACTTGGGAGGCAGAGGCAAGAGGATTGTGAGGTGAGGGCAGCCTGGGCAACTGAACTGAAAGCTTTTTTCCAAATAAAAGTTTTAAAAGGCTGAGGATATATCTCCTCCAGCATGTTCAACGCCCTGGGCTCAATCCCCATTACTTAAGAAAAAAAGAATAAAATAGTTGTTTTCTGTGATGGAAAAATAGCTGTGGAACACAGAAAGTGCTATACAATGAACTTTTCATTAAAAATACTGCCCAGGGCTTTTCTAAGTTTTCATAAGTAATAAGTGTATTGTTGTGGTAATAAATTACCAAAAATTTGTGATGTGGACAAGACAAATGTAGTCAATGCTGTTTTAAAAAGGTCCAAGTACAGAATGAGTCTTTTTTTTTCTTTTCTTTTCAAAATGAGTCTTAAGTAGCTTAAGACTCCTTACACTGTCAACAAGGCAGGTGTCCAGATTCTCTGGGGGAAGGTAAAAGTCGTCCTGTGCCTCCTGCAGCTCCTGAATGGTTCCAGGCCCTGTCTTCGGTGACATCATCGCTTAGCCTTCTCCTCCCGTTGATCGTGATGTGTCTTCCTAAGAGATCGCTTCTGATGGCTTCAGCCCGCCCACGTAGCACGGGGCTTTCCTCCCTCAGAGGATTTCACCTCCACCAAGGTGCAGTGTGCCTTTGGCAATAAAATGTAGCATTCACACATTCTAAGGATTCCAGTGTGGGTAATTTAGGGCCCATTGCCTACCACATGTATTTTTAAAATTTTTCTTAATGTTTTGAGAAAGAAATAGCAATGATTTCAAAACAGGTTAGTAGGACAGTTACAATAATTAGTACATTGCATATTGTTGTCTTCATAGTAGTTATTCATCGTGCAAGATACAGACGTGATATCTTGTCTAAACACCATTAACACTAAATATTGTTTTTTTTTTTTTTTTTTTTTTTTTTTGTGGTACCTGGGATTGAACTCAGGATCTTAAGCTTGCCAGGCAAGCACTTATTCCACTGAGCTATGCTAAAGTGTGTGTCCTTAAAGCATCTGGAGTAGTAGAACCTGACCTCAATCTAAATTGTTAATTGAATGAAGAAATTGAGTCTTGACCTGAACAGGCCATACCTACACTATTGCTGATAGCCCCAGATTTGCACTGATCTTATCTCCCTGTCGTATTTGGCCAAGCCTGAGGTTTCCTGCTGATATTGATTACTTCCTATTGTTAGAAAGAATACACTGCTTACAGAAGAATTTGGATCTAATACAAGATTCTTTCTGAATTTCACTTATATATTTATTGGTTTGAGCTGGGGTTTCATCTCTGGTGTCTCACACATGCTAAGCACATGCTCTCTACCACAGGGCTATACCCCAACTCTTTGGTTGTTTCTCAATTTTAAGCAGTTGGCTTATGAAAATCAGTTCTGTTTTTAACCTGTGTTTTCTTGTTGTTGCCGAAAGCATCCTTTAATTTTCCTGAGAGCACTTTCTAATTTGGTAAGTGATAGTGTCTGTCTTACTGGGCCATAAGCCCTGTGAAGGTGGGGTGCACGCCTTTGTCTCTCCCACTGCACTCTAACCCACACCACTGCCCAGTTGTGATGGGCAAATATATTTGAAGGAATTCATGCATTTCTCACTGCTCTTTCATATGAGCTCTACAGCTCCATTCAACTCAGCAGCAAATAAGGTCTGTATGTTCATCATTGTAGTGACCCTGAGAATTGGCATAGTATTTGAAATGTGGTAGGCAGCTGTTCAATTTTTAGATGAGTGGATGTTCAGATACAAAACACTGGTTAGCTGGTCTGCCAAGCAGTATAATCAAAAGGGATGTCCTCCAAAATCAATTTGAGGAAAAGTCTGGATAATTTCTCTTTAGACAACCAGAAAGACCTCTTTCCTCCTTAATCTTCTCATGATGCCTTCTTACCATTTGTTAAAATCTTGTCTAAAGTCAAGTTAGGATGGGAATATATTTGAAAGAGAAATGTTCTTCTTAAACAAGGACTGATCGTTAAAATAATAATCTTTCCTACATATTTGTAGACAGTAAATATTACCACATACCCTTCAGCCTCCTGAGTATAGAATAAACACATTTATTATGCATGATTTTTAAACTGATGTGTCCTGGCCCCAGCAAAAGGCAACCTCTGTCCTCATGAAGGTATTCTTGGGAGGAGTCATCAATGTTATAACAGTCATGTCTCTTAAAATAATTTAATGAAAATAAATTTAAGGCCAGGGAGATGGCTCAGTAGAATAAGCACGTGCCTGGCAAGTGCAAGGGCCTGAGTTCAATCCCAGGATCTGCCAAAAAAAGAAAAGACAGAGTCCCACTATTAAAAAAAGAAAGAAGTTCAGAAATGGCATCAGTTTTGCTCCTAGCATTTGCAGATTGATGCATTAAGAAAAAATATCATGTGGTAAGTCAGTGTTTAGATTTGTTACGCCTCAAAAGTTCTTGTACAGGGGCTGGGGAGATGGCTCAGTGGAATAAGCGCTTTCCTGGCAAGCACAAGCACCTGAATTCAATCCCCAGTTACTAAAATTCAAGTTACCTTCGGTTGTCAGAGGAGTGAAAACAGCTAATCATGAAGCATAAGAAGAACATTGATAGGTTGGTTGTGCTTCTCTATCCTGCCTCCTGCGAGAATAAGAAGTGTTTCTTTCTTGCTAAGTAGTTTCTAAAACATCAGCAAGCTCAGAAAGCTCACTAGATGCCACTGGGCTATTGAATTTCAGGACTGTTGACTCAGTAAGATGGTAGGCGCACAGCGGAGCAGACCCACTTTCACAGTGGAGGAATTTACAATCCTGTCAATCTGGTCCACCAGAAGAGGGCAAGGCATGATAAGGAATCAGCTGATAAGGAGAAGAATATCTCAAGAAAGGCTGGAGGCCTGGGCAGTGGCAGAGAATGTGAGGGGGGGAAAGGTCATCTAAGAACAAAACTAGTGTTAGTTTAGTGATGTGCACTAAAATACTACAGTGAACTACACAGAAGTAGAGCCATTGCTTGGTTAGATGGTAAAGGTGTCATGAAACCTGGAGGGGAAGGGAACTGCTGAGGATTTCTACATCGGGTTTCTCTTAAGCATCTGGAAAGAATTCAGAGTTGAGACTTGAGGCAGATACAACAGAGCAAAGAACCTCTGCAGGTAGTTTTTAGTATTCAAATGTTTATTTCAGCAGAATTACATTTATTTATTCATCTGATATTCTGAGTGCCTAGGATGGGTCAGGTCTTGGAGAATCTCTTAGAGGAGATAACATGCACTCTTTTTCCCTTGGGATTATAGCTCCTTGGGCCCTGTTTAATGAGGAGGAGGAGAACAGAGATGGCATCACTGTTGTGCACTGGGTCCCAAGCGCCTTGTCACCATGGCATCCCATGATTACATCACAGGTTTTTTTCCCACTTTGTAGGTAGGTTTATAATTCCTGCACTGCATGTGAAAATGGTGCCATGGAGAGGCACTGAACTTGCTAAGTCACAGTTGTTAAGTGGCTGTGCTCCATCTGGATCCCACTTTTCAGAGGCCAAGGGCTGCACACCCTTAATGACCCTTTCTGCCTGGCCTTGGGCGGGAAAGGGTTAATTACAGAAAAAATGCAAAAACTGACACTTCATTTTTTGGCCTATAAGAACAATAGGAATGCAGGAATCTTCACAGCCCCTGGGGCCCTTCAGGAGGGATGTCCCCATTATTTGCTTTGAGGAAACTATTTGCCTGCCATTCTACCAAGGACAATCAAGAAGCCCTCAGCCAGGGCCAGCTGTGCTGCCGGGATTTGTTGCTGGGCAGGGACTATCACAGGTCTGAGAGGCATGAATCCATGCCAGCCTCATTGACCTGAGTGAGAACTGGAAGGTTGGGAGTGGAGAACACTAGCCAGAGGGCCCTGAAGAGCCGAAGATGAGAGATCATGGTGAATTTAGAGCGTCAGATATCCAAGTGAGGGGTAACTGGTTAGGAGCAGAAGAAATGTATTTGTGGGCCAGTGAGATAGTTCAGCAGACGAAGCACCTGTTTGGGCAAGCGCAGGGACCAGGGTTCGGTTTCTGGTTCTGCATGCTACGCCCGCCCCACTCCTGGGGCTCGCTGAGCCAGTGACCAAGTCTGGGCTTGTTAGCATGCACCTGTAATCCCAGTGCCAGGGAGGCTGAAAACAGGAGGATCACTATGAGTCTGATCTGTGTAGTGAGACCTTATACCCAAAACATAAATGGAAAAAAAAAATGTCTTTGCTTTCAGGAAAGAATATTCTGAGACATGGAACTTCAGGCTGAAGCTTCTGCAAAGGGTTTGGAGGAAGTCGAAGTCACTTCACTGCTAAGCCGTCTCTCATCCCAGGCTGACTGTGTGCTGACCAGCCTCCTTCACGGGGAGGGGTGCTGTCAGGAGAGGGGTCCACACTGCTCCCCTGGCGAAGATTACTTCCCTCATCCACCAGCCACATGTCAGGCTTGGGCAACTAGCTAGGGCTTCCCAACAGCCTCTGCTTTTTCCTATTTTCTATTTTTCATTCATTCATTAAGTTTCCTTATTTGACACTCACTAACTGTTAGCTTTGGAGTATCAAAGCAATTCGAGTACCCTCTGTAAACTTCACAATGAAAATCATGTAAATAATGGTTTTAGAATTGGAGATAATTTGCATTTCCTTCATCTTCAATATAAAATGTCTAGAAAACTATCTGTTTTGACAATTACTAAGTGGTATGTTTGTAAAATCCCAAACATCAGCAAATAAGACTAATAATTGTGTTACTTAAGAACTGTCAGGGACCAGGAAGAAAGATGGCTCAGTAGAATAAGTGCTTCCCTGGCAAGTGTAGAGGAAGCACTTCTGGTTCCACCAAAAAAAAAAAAAAAAAAAAAAAAAAAAAAGAACTGTCAAAGATTTCAAAACAAAGCTTTAACACACACATTTTAAAAACTGAGGGGCCAGTGTGATAGCTCAGCAGACTAAGCGCCTTCCTAGGGAAGCACACAGAGCGGAATTTGGCCCCTGGCACCTCATGCCTTGTGGCTCCACCCCCGGGCACACCGAGCCAGCCACTGAGGCCCCGCGTGGTGGCACATGCTTGTGGTACCAACACTAGAGAGGCTGAGATGAGTCGGAGGTGTGTAGAGACCCTATATCAAATACATAAAAGAGAGAGAGAGAGAGAGAGAGAGAAGAAAGAAAGAAAAGAAAAGAAAAGAAAAAAGAAAACTGGGTTTTGGGTGGGCTGCATGCAGTGGTATAAATCTCTAGTCCCAGCTACTAGAGAGGCTGAGACAGTTTACTTTGAGCCCAGTAATTCAAGACCAATCTGGTCAACAACATACAGAGGCTGTGTCTGAAAAAAAAAGGGGGGTTGGGAGTGTGGTTTAGTGACAGTGCCCTCTCAGCATGCATGCAGCCCTGGGCTTAATCTACAGCATACACAATTATAGTGAAATAAAACACTTTTAAAGTGTTTGTAAAGTTATCTCTTATGGTGCTACAGAATACTTTCTAAAAGTGAATTTTTCTTTTTTTTTTCTTTTTTGTACCAGGGATTGAACTTGGGACCTTGCATTTGCCAGGCAAGCACTTATTCCACTGAGCTATCTCCAGGGCCCAAAAATGAAATTAATGTGAAGTATTTCCATAAAACATATTTTCATTTCATCACTTCATTTGTCAACAGATATAATGGAGGAATTGACTTTTGTAAGATTCTTTCCCAGCCTTGCCTGTGGGACAGGCTTGTAATCCCAAAACGCTGGGAAGCTGAGGCAGAAGAATCATAAATCCAAACTTACTTGGAGAGACTCTATCTCAAAATAAAATATAAAATTAAAATAAAATGCTGAGGAGTGTGACTCAGTGCAAGGCCCTAGGCCCTGATAGGTTTTTTGGGCTTCATAGTAAAGAGATACAAAAGATAAAAGAAGTCTTTATTAACTCCAAAGACACAGAGAGGTTGGAGGGCAGACGGGTCAGGTGGATCCACTGACCTGAGACAGAAAAAGCTGAGACTTTTCTGGACTTTTTCTAGGGCTGGAGTTGGAGGGGGATGTTTATAAATATCTGAGGAACTGATTGGGGTCTTCCCTGAAGTGGCCAGAAAGGTGAAAGGAAATTGCACCCCGGGCTGGGCTGGAGAAGAAGATGGGAAGGTGGCTTCTGGGAAGATAAGCTGTTGTCTTCAGGGTTTCAGCCATGTTAGATGACTACCATAATAATTCAATGCATGCTAGGGCCAGCACCTATCAGATGCAATCAATATTATTAATATAGGGGAATGGAAGTCCCAACCTGAGAGATACCTGGGACAAGATTGTGTTCTCTAAAACCGAAGAATGAATTTTAGGAACAAATGGAGATTAAGAGAAAGTTTCTGTCCAAGAGAGGAACAGAAGGAGACCTCAGTGGGTTACTCAGAAATCAGCTGTTTCTAGGGATTTTTATAGAGCAAAATCATGAGGTGAGGGAGGTCTAAGTTGGAGAACATGGGAACTCACATGTGACGTGGGACAAAACTATGGTCAACCGACAAGAGTACAAGTACAATTGCTCAGGTAAAATTGGTTAAATCAGGATCAAATGGGGAATTGAGTCATGTAGCAAGTGGGCCTACATCAGGAATGGGGGCCTTTCCTGTTGGGGGTGGGTTAGTGACTCTTCTTGACTCTTTCAAGGTGATTGCTACCTATTTAGAATATCAATCCCTGAGGCTGGTGAGCCAGCTCAGTGGACCAAGAGCCTGCTTAAGCAAGTGCAGGGATTGGAGTTCGATCCCCAGTTCTGCATACTGTTCAGGTTGTAATCCTAGTATGGGGGAAGCTGAAAACAGGAGGATCACTATAAGTCCAGGCTGTGTAGTGAGACCCTATGCCAAATATATAAATTAAAAAAACAACAACAACAACAAAAAGAAGACTATGGATCCTTTCTGCCCACCCCTAGGGAAGTAAACGGCTGCATATGTTTACTCCTTTGTCTTTTGATCTGGCCCACAGTGGGAATGTCAGGCTCTTCCAAAGTTGCAAGGTCATCTTGCCTTACACACTGTCTTCTTGAGGGCCAAGACCTGTCTGACTGCCTACAATATTTCTACCTAATTTAGCTGCCTGCAACATTATCACACCCCCAAATCTTTTTCCTTCATGTTTGTTGTCTTGAAGACCTATCATTTTCCGTAAAGCAGTGTCTGTCTGTAAATGCCTTTTCCACCTAGGGGAAAAATAACATCCCCTCCCACTGCTCTAAGGAATCTGGAGTTTGAGGAATGCTTGTGGGAGGGGTGGCAGGATTGTCTGATAACCCTTCTCCCTGGAAACAGACCTGCTGTTGCCTCTGGACCAGGTTGGAGAGTAGGTAAGTGGGTGCCAGGGCACTGTGCCCTGGTGGTGACGCTGCGCGTGAGTGCGTGCGTGCGTGCAGTGGGGAGATGCTCACCCTTAGCCAGGGCTCCACAAGGGAGGTGGGAAGGAAGCCAGGAGGCCTGGCTGCCTGGTGCCGCAGAGACAAGGGTACTGGCCGACTCAGGTTGCAGGTGTGCTCAGGGATTGTCACCTCTGGTTACATTATGGAAACCCAAGGGATCGCCACTGTAATAAACAGAGAGGAAACGCTTTTGTGCATTATAGACCACACTCTTAGGGGTGATGGGCAGATTTCACTGGTTTAAACACAAAAATGTGAACAGACTCACTATGTCAAGTTAGTTGTTCATCAGTGTGTTCTGCCCTTTGTCCTCTTTCTTTTCACTTTATATATTTTGCCTGAGCAAGCTTGACACCATTGACTGGAAATACTGTTGTGTTGTTTGTATGTTATTTCTTTGTTATTGTAAAAGTAATATGTTGACTATAAAATGTAAGAAGGGCCAACAAGGAAATGAAAAATTTAAGTGCAATTCTGTCACCCAGAGATAGGCACTCGTAACCTTTCTATCTGTGCTTGATAGTTTTAAACTTTCCCCCCCATATGTCAATATGTAAGAAACATTTTTCTGATATTAAATTATATATTTTTGTGGGTTGAGTATTGGAATTGGATCGAAGGCCTTTACACAGCATTACCTCTCTATCTTCCCTGCTTTTTTTTTTTTTTTTTTTTTGTACTAGGAATTTAACTCAGGACCTTGCTTTGCCAGGCAGGCACTTATGCCACTAAGCTATGTACCTGGCCCTCTCCAGTTCTCTTTATTTATTTATTTTGATGGAACTGGGGATTGAACTCAGTCCCTTGCATTTGCCAGGCAATCATTTATTGTACTGAGCTATCAGTCCCCTCTTTTTATTTGAAACAGTATGGTTTAGTTGCCCATGTTGGACTCAAACTTCCTATCCTCCTGTCTCAGCCTCCTAGAATACCAGGATTATAAGTGTGTGATGCTATGCCTGATTTTTTTATTGCAGGGGAGGGATAGTTTTTGTATATCATTTTTAAAGGCTGCAAAGCTTGGTGTTACATGGCTGTACTATAATTATCCAGCTAATACCATATTGTTACATATTCAGTGTACGATTTCCTTCTTGTAAATAAGACACAAACAGTTGGTGTATCTTCCATGTTTTCTTCTTCTATTTTATTTTAGAGAGGGGTCTACAGGGACTCATAGTGATCCACCTATTTACAGCCTCCCAAGAGCTGGGATTACAAGCGCATGCCACTATGCCCAGTCTTAATTGCCATCTCAATGCGGCCCGGAGGTGGGGCCAGCACGGCAGGGCCCGTGATTGAACCCCAGCCTTGTGCCTGCTTGCAGGCACTTTAGTCCACTGAGCTATTTGGTTGACCCTTGGGACCTTTTTCTGATCTTTGACAAATCACCAAAGTGTGGGGTGGTCAGTTGGGTAGATAGGGGTAATTCTTGGTGTTAGGTCTTAATTTGCATATTGTTGGAACTAGGGATGTGATCATTTTATGTTACTCATTAACCATTTGCACACTGGGCATGGTGGCACACTCCTGTAATCCCAACATTCAGAAGCCTGAGGCAGAAGGATCACTGAGAGTTCAAGGCCAGCCTGGGCTATGTAGGGAACTCAGAGTCAGCCTGAACTACACTGAGACCCAGGCTCAAAAACAAGCAAGCCAACCACTTGCATTTTTGGGTAACTTACAATTTGATTTCTCAGCTCACTCTGTATTTTGAACTTACATTTTAAAGTTTTGTGTCTTCAACATATGTTCCTGCTACATACAAGTTCAGACAAAGGTTCCTTTTTCTTCAAGTTTCTTTTAAGGTTTGTTTTAATATGTAACTCCTTACTTTACTTGGAATTTATTTGGCTGTATGGTGTGATACAGAAACTGACTCTTTTTTTAGCATTTTCCATTCTTCCACTGGCTCATCACTTATCGTGTCTCCACCAATTAAAAATGTTCCCTAATTTCCTAGTCCTAAGGATCTGGAGCTCTTGGCTGATTATTGTTGTTTAGGTATAAGTAGAGTTGGGGGCTGGGGAGTTAGCTCAGCAGCATAAGTGCCTACTTGGCAAACACAAGATTCTGAGTTTGATTCCTGGTATCACCAAAAAAAAAAGGAAAAGTTGGGGTAAAAGGAAATAGAAATGTAGATAAGGAGACTTCAACTCCATAAGTAGTGTTTTGTCTGTTATACTTTTTAAATAAAAAGATGAGCAACAAAAGTGGCAAATGTTCTTATTTATAAAGTCTGGATGTATACCCCTAAGTATTTTGTTTCTCTTGTGTGCTTTAAAAATTTTGTTTATTCCCAAGAAATTTAACAGAATCACCAGTCTACTGAGTCTGTCAACTTCTAAAGAGGCATGAACTTTGATAATTCTGTAATTTTCTCTATAATATTTTCTTCTTTTTCTTTTGAGACCGGGTCTTGCTATGTAGTTTGGGCTGGCCTTGTGCTCACTCTATAGTTTTTTTCCCTTAAAATATTGTAGCTTACCTTGGCTCAAGTTTCCTGTATCATTTACTTTATTAGTATTTTAAATTGATTGGCATAAGATTTACCTGGGTAATCTCTCTATCTTCCTTCCTTCCTTCCTTCCTTCCTTCCTTCCTTCCTTCCTTCCTTCCTTCCTTCCTTTCCGTATTTTTAGGACAGGGTCTACAGGGTCTCAGGGTTTCACTACATAGATCCGATTCTCCTATTTTCAGCCTCCTAAGCACAGGAATTACCAGCATGCACTACCACACCTAGTCTCAATTGCTGTCTCAGCATGCCGG